>JAJOHK020000725.1:0-20732 GCA_022457215.2 Leucocoprinus gongylophorus
CTCAATATTACTTTATTCTCTACTTTCCACACTTCAGCTTCTTTTCTTCTTCTGTCCACTTGTCTTTTCATTTCCTCCTGTACTTTTTTCAACACTACTCTTGCTTCTTCCTATACTTTTCTTATCCATTCTGCAAACTCTATCACTTTTTCCACTTTTCTCTTTCTCCTCAGATCTATTCCCATTCTTAATTCTCTACTGTAATTTGCCATAAACAGAAACACTTTAGTTATTGAATGTGTCTTGTTATTAATTGCAAACTCTGCTGATACTAGCCATTTTGGCCAATTCTTTTGTCTATGGTTTACAAAAAACCTTAAGTAATGTTCTAGCTCTTAGTTTATTTTTTCCATTTAACTATCTGTTTGAAAATAGAATGCTGTTGACAGTTTTGTTTTAATTTCTAACATACTATTTAACTCTTTTGTTATCTCTACTACAAACTGTAGTCCTTTATCTGATACTATGCTCTCCAGTAACTCATACAACTTTCACACATTGTCTCTAAACAACCTAGCTAATTCCTCTGCCAATGTCTCTTCTGTGGTTGCTACAAAATGTGTTATTTTGGACAACCTGTCAAAGTTGTAAACAATAGACTTGGTTTTATTCTATTTTTCTTTTCTTTTTCCTTTATTTTATTTTATTTTGAGTTTCTTTTTCTTTTTCTTTATTTTGGACATAAGTGAAGAAGATAAAATGTGATGTTACATGTCACATAGATCACATGCTTATATGATACGATAGAATGATATAGAAGATTCTAGAGATGATAATGTTATATAGCATGGATAACACATGGTTATTAGGGTAAGACTAAAGAAGTGTAGCACAGACCAACAGTAGTTCATATATAAGGTAGATGATTTGTACTTAGGAACTTTATTGAGTTCTCTTGTGTTACTCAATACAAGAGTGTATCTTTTGCTTTATACATAAGCTTAAGTCATAACACAATCTGTTATAGGCCACTAAGATTGTATATTTTCCAGCTACTAATAGTAACTTTGTAATAAAGTCTACTGTTAGATGTGTTCATGGTTTTTCTGGAACTTTACTCAACTTTAACTTTCCCATTGGTATCTTTGTCCTATTTTTCATCTGCTGGCACATATTACAACTCTCCATATATTTTCCCACATCTTTTGTTACTTTCAACCACCAATAATTTCTTGTCACTAACTCTGTTATCTTTTACTTTTCTTCATATCTTGCTACTGGTATATCATGATACAACTGGATTATCTCTATTCTCAACTCTTCATCCTTTGGCATGTATATTTTTCCTTTCTTTAATAGTAATTCCCCTTCTATCTGCCATTCCTCTTCTTGCAATATCTTTACTCCTATCTTTTTCATCTCTTCTACTACTTGTCATATGCAAGTCCACTTGTCCAGAAATTACATCCCTGCAGTGATATCATCTCCAAATCATATAAACCCACCTTTCTTATAATACATCTTATGGTGGTACTGCAACTCTCCAGGTATTCTATCTTCCATAGCAGAGATACTTCTATTCAACTCAGTCTTCCATGACGGAGTTACTCCTGTCAGTATCTCAACACTGAAATCTCTGCTCAGGGTAATAGGAGTTTTACTACTGAAACCCCAAGTATCTCTTATACTATCTATTTGTATAAAATATTAGTAGTTACACTGTAATTTGCTAGTCTGATAATCAATAAAGATAACTCTTATTGAATCTCCAGTATTCAATGGTAACACACCAATCAGCACTCACTCCCATCTCGGACTTCTTCCTCTCATCTGAAGTTGCAACCATGTGGCAAACAGACAGCACAGCATATAAGCTGAAGTCAAGGTCATTCCACAAGTCTACTCATCTCCAAATCCATTCTGTGGACTTCTACCCTAGTGTGAACTGTGCCTAACACTACTCTAACTACTTCTTTGTTCTTGCTCTTAGCTTTTTTTATTTTTTCTACTATATCTACTTCTAGTCCATCTATTACTACTTCATATAAGTTATGTAGCCAATGGTCCTTAATAAATACTATTATTGTCCTTTTCTACACCTACTTTCCAGTCTAGTCTTTTACTAAGTTCATCTACTTTCTCCATTTTCATTCCTGGAACATGCTTTAAGATAAAATCAAACCTTGATAGGTATAATGCCTAATGTGCTTGTCTTCAGTTCAACTTCTGTACTTTCATAAAATACTCCAAGTTCTTATAATCTGTCCAAACCTTGAACTTGTACTTTGTGTCTTCTAGCAAATGCTTTCAGTTTTCCAATCTTCTTATCACTGCCAATATCTCCTTATTGTGAATCTCATAGTTCCTCTTTGTCTCATTTAGAGATTTTGAGAGAAATGTTACTGATCTCCACAACCTATCTCCATACTCCATAGATAATATCCCTCCTGTAACATAGTCCAACATATTTACTTCCATTCTCATTTTTTCCCTAAATCTGGTACTGCTAACACTGGTTCTTTTACAAATCTTTCCTTCAACTCCTTAAATACTTTTTCTTGCCTTTCCATCCATTTTCACTTTCTATCTTTCTTGATCATGTTATATAATGGTCTGGCTATAGTTACAAAGTCTTTAATAAATTGGCAATAGTAATTTGCCAATTCTAAAAACTTTTATACATCCTTGACTCTCTTTGGAGTTAGCCAGTCCAAAATACCTTTTATCTTCTCTTCCTCTATCTTAATCCCCTCCAGCCCTACTACTACTTATAGAAATCCTACTTCTTTCACTTTCCACTTGCACTTCTCCAGCTTCATATACAAGTTGTTCTCTGTTAGTCTCTTTATCACTTCTTCTACTAATTTGTTATGCTCTTCTTTTGTTTCTATTCCAATAATTATATCATCTATAAAGCTTGCTACTTTACCAGTGTTGATGAGATCCTACAAGATTTTATTTATCATGGTCTAGAACATCACAGGTGAGTTTTTAAACCAAAGAACATCACTGTTGGTTTGAATAATCCCTCTGGTGTGATAAACACTGTCTTCTACTCATCTCCCTCCTCTATTTGTACATTATTATAACTCTATCATAAGTCCATCTTCATAAATACTCTCTTCATTCTTATATTTTCTACAATATCTGAAATTAATGGCAAAGAATAATTATTTTTAATTGTCCATTCATTTAGATATCAATAGTTCTGAACCATTCTCTTCTTCTCATTTTTCTTCCCTATGAAAAACACTGGTGCCATTTGAGACAACTTCAAGAGTCTGATATATCCTTTTCTCAATTGTTTTGAGATAAACTTGTGCACCTTCTCTCTCTCCTCCCTTAATAATGGGTACACCTTTTTCTTTCTCAGTACAAACTCTTTCTTTATATATATTGTATGATCCTAAAGTTTTCTGGTAGGCATCTGTTCATTGGCTTTCTTGCCAAAAATATAGATCTACTTATGGAACTTCTCTGGTACCAACTTCTTTACTTTCTCTTCTGACTTTGCCACTTACTCTTCTTCATTCCAAATTTTCCATTCCTCTGCTACTCTCTTTACCTCCATTATTCTTTTCTTTTTTGGTTTTTTCTTTTATTTTTTCTTTTGCTTCTTTTCCTCTTGTTTTTTTTCTGCTTCCTCTTTTTTCTCTTCTTCTTTCTGCTTTTATCACCCTAAATTTCCCTGCTTTGGTCTCTACTGCTTTCCATACTCCTCTGGGTACCTCATTATTTTAACCTCCCTTGTCCTCCAGTCAATCTTAGGATTGTGATGAGCAAGCTATAGCATTTTCAAAATCACATTCCACTTCTGTCCCTCTATCACATCTATTTCTGTTCTTTCCCTATGTCTCTGATAATAAATGTTTAACTCCACTATATTCTCTATTGGTCTTTCTTTGTTAAAGATTCCATTCACATTTCTTATATATATTGGATTTTCTATTTTCTTCAACTTAAATCCTTGCTTTTTTGCAAACTCCAAACTTATAACTAATACTATAGCCCCACTATCCAACAATGCCTCCACTGTTACTTCTTCTTGCATATTAAGAGATATATCAGACTGTTAAAGTTATTACAGACCACACTAGTATTCTTTGTAGGGAAGAAGGATGAAATGAAAAGAATTGTACAAGACTATTGATATCTCAATAAGTAGACAGTAAAGAACAATTACCCATTACTACTTATTTTAGACATAATTGAGAGTATTGGAACCAAGAAAATATTTACAAAGATGGATTTGAGATGGGAATACAATAATGTGAAGATAAAGAAAGAAAACAAGTAGAAGGCAGCTTTCACAATCTCAGAGGGATCTTTTAAGCCCACTTTTATGTTTTTTGGATTAATAAATTCACCAGCTACATTCCAGGCCATAATAAACAAGTTACTAAGAGACTTGATAAACATGGAGAAGGTTAGAAGCTTTATCAATGATATAATGGTAGAGACAGAGACAGAGAAGGAGCATGATGAGTTGATAGCAAAAATATTGAGGAGATTAGGAGAAAACAATTTATATATGAAACCAGAAAAGTGCAAGTGAAAGATAAGCAAAATGGATTTCTTAGAAGGCCAGAGGATATAAAGATGAAGGAAGTGAAAATAAAGGTAGTGTTAAATAGCTATTCCTTAAATTGGTGAAGAATATATAGAAGTTTCCAGGGTTGGTAAATTACCACAGGAGATTTATAGAAGAATTTGTGAAGATAGTGAAGCCATTATATGAGTTAACAAGAAAAGTACAAAAATAGGAATGGAAGATTAGACAGGAAAAATTATTCAAAACATTGAAGAAACAGTTTACTACAAAACCAATTCTAGTCACTTCAAACTTAGACAAGAAAATAAGAATGGAAGTAGATATGTCAGACTATACAATAGGGTGAGTATTATCTATGAAGTATGATAATGGAAAATGGAAACCAGTGGTATATTTATCAAAATCATTGAATAAAATGGAAAGAAATTATGAAACACATGATAAAGAGATGTTGGTAGTGATTAGGGGATTAGAAAACTGAAGATATTTATTAGAGAGCACAAGATTTTCAAGTTTAAAATTTGAACTGATCACAAAAATCTGAAATATTTTATAAAAGTGCAGAAATTGAATAGAAGACAAGCAAGATAGGTATTATATCTATTAAGATTTAATTTTGCCTTGAAACATATACTAAGCATAAAAATAGAGAAGGCAGATAGACTTAGTAGAAGACTGGACTGGAAAGTAAGTGTAGAAAATGATAATAGTAATCAACTATTTATTAAAGACTATTGGATTTGTAATTTATATAAAGTAGTAATAGAGAGACATAAAGTAGATATAGTAGAAAAGATTAAAAAAGTTAGAGGTAAAGACAAAGAGGTAGTAAAAGTGGTTGAAGAGATAAAGAAAGCAGAAGTAAGAAACTTAAGGAAAGATGAATAAAAGATAAACAAAGAGTTAATACTAAGGAAAGGAAAAATATATATACTAAAAGACAAAAAGTTGAGAACAAAGATAATTTGGCTTTATCATGATATACTGGTAGCTAGACATGGAGAAAAATAGAAGATGACAGAGTTAGTTATAAAGAACTACTGGTGACCAGAAGTTACAAAAGATATAGAAAAATATGTGAAAGGTTGTAATGCATGTCATAGAATAAAGAATAGGATAGAGGCACTAGTGGGGAAGTTAATGACAAATAAAATACTAGAAAAACTATGGACATACCTAATAGTAGACTTCATCACATAAGTTACCTATTATATCTTAAGACTCAGAGTTAAAGTCAAAAGAATAAATCTTTGATTAGATTAATTACAAAAGAACTTGATAGAGTTCTTAGTATAATGTATCTATCTTATATACTACACTAGTTGTTCTATGCTACTACTTCATCTAGTCTATTCTAAAGACCATGTGTAAACCTTAAAATCAACATATATTAAGCACATTATATAACATCATTGTTTTAGAAGCTTCTACTATATTCTATCATGACTATATGACTGTGTGACTGTAACTATCATGCTAAATCCTAATCCTAAATAAAAAAGAAGTAAAAATGAAAAGAAAAAGCAAAAAATAAAAATGAAATAAAGTCTAATATCTGTTGTTCTAACATCATGAGTTCTAATAATGTTTCAAAATTCATGGTCTTGTTTGGTGAACATATTGCTAATATTAATAAAATATTAAAGAATATCAAGTTAGAAATTATAGCTGACTTTATTTGTACAGATCAACAAGGCTTTACTATTACAACTAATAAAGTCATCTCTTAGTCTAACCTCAATACTATTAAGATTTACATCAAGAATGTAGATATTATTGAATTGGAAAACATTATAACTTCTTGTCTCTCTCAATCAAAATTTTACCTCAAGATTATAGGTATGCTATATATCATAGAAGATACTAATATTCCTATTAACTCTAGTATTGTTAAGACTATTATCAAATCCATGCATATCTTCAATAATGTGTGTCTTGCTTCAAAACTACATGTTATCAAAGTATCACCTAAGTCTAATATAGTAGTTATCTAGATAGATATATGAAATACTCAAAGTGATATTAAAGCTAAAGGTTTAATCAACAAATGCTTCAATGTCAACAATTATATTGCTACTGTTTACAGAACAAACATAAACCCAGGAGTTTCCCAGTACAAAAACTACTAGAAATGGAGACATACTATATTTACATACCATGCTCAAGATTCAAGATATATTAAATATAACAGCCTCTATAAAGTTGAATACTACAGACATTTTACTTGGTGTTGCAAAGCAAACTTTAATACTAATCTGCATAAACTTGAAACCAAACAGAGTGAACTCTGTTTTCATAGCTTTAAGTGCTTGAATTGCAAAAACAATTATCAAGCTAACTTTAATGTCTGTTCTTTCTAGAGACATTACTTCAATAAGAAATAGTATACAAAAAAGTATTAGGAGCTTTGGAACAACAAAAGCAAGTCAATTCATTTAGTTGTAGGTGAGGCTAGTATATTATTTTAAGAAGTCTTTGCCTTTTTTTACAGAATATTTGAAAGAACAAAACTTCTACTGATATTATTTTAGAAAACAAAAAAGATTTTGATATTCTTTTCATCTAGAAACCCTTATAATCATTCATTTATATTATTCTAAGTTCCTTTAGTGAGAAAGAAGACAAAGTAATAAGTGCTCTAAATCATCCAGATGTCATATGCCAAGTCCATTCATTTGGAAATTACATCTCTGCAGTAATATTACCTTCCAATTATTATAAGCCTACCTTCTATGGCAGTGTCATATGCAAGTCCACCCATCCAGAAATAATATCCCTGCAGTAAAACCACCTCCAAATCATACAAGCCTGCCTTCTACAGTAACCACCTTTCTTGCAACACATCTCATGGTGGTGCTGCAACTATCTGGATATTCTGTCTTCCACAGCAGAGATACTTCTATTTAACTCAGTCTTCCATGACGGAGTTACTCCTGTCAGTGTCTCAACACTGAAACCTCTGCTCAGAGTAATAGGAATTTTATCACTGAAACCCCAAGCATCTCCTATACTATCAGTTTGTATATAAGACTAGTAGTTATACTGTAATTCGCTAGTCTGATAATTGACAAAGATAAACTCTTATTGAACTTGATCTCTAGTGTTCAACAGTGATATACCAAATCAGTACTCACTTCTATCTCAGACTTCTTCCTATCATTTGAAGTTACAACCACATGGTAAATAGGTGGCATAGCATATAATCTGAAGCCAAGGTTGTTCAACAAGTCTATATTGTAGACTTTCACCCCCAGTGTAAACTGTGCCTGACAGTATTATCAGACTACCAAGTTTGCTGTTGCTTCTGAGCAGTTCTGTCTGCTAAAATTTTCTGTTGTAGTTCTGTCTGCAAAATAATTTTCCTACTTCAAAGTTCAAAATGGTTTTCTCTTGCTATAATTTCTCAACTTCAACTCTAGTCCCACCACTTGGAACACCCTTCAACACTATCTCTTATTTCAGTGACTATTTAGCTCATCTGCCAAATACTCCACAACAATCAAGACAAATTCACCAAAGAGGCCACTCATCTCTAAGATCTCTATCAAGTATCATTTATCCTGGCTAAACAGTTTCACCTGTTCCTAGCCCAAGTATCATCCCTGTAGATAATAATTCTGACTGGAAGGATGTTCCTGCTAATCCTACTACTAATTTAACAGCTAATAGACCTATTTCTTCTACTCACTCACATTCAAAACCTCATTAGACTGATAATACTAATAAACAGTTGGCTAACATACTTGGTCAACTTGCTAATACCCTTAATGCTAATCAGACTCCTAGACCTAATACTGATTTAAGGGGAACTAAAGCCTGCATTCCCAACATCTTCAGCAGTACTGAGCCTAACAAGCTTAATAATTTCTTGTTCCAATATCACCTATATTTCTATGCTAACCTGGCACAATTTGATATGGACATTGCAAAAATCAACTTTGCAATGACCTACCTCACTAAAATAGCCCAGAACTGGTTTGAGGTAAACCTCAACCAAGAAGACTAGGGCATCCTACAAAACTAGCTTTTTGACTAGAACCTGTTTGTGGACAAGCTACATCAACATTTTGGTCTCTTGAACTCCATTGGTAAAGTAGCCAACATGCTGGACAATCTCCATATAAAGCCCAGTGACAAGATTTCCACTTATAATATGGACTTCATATGCTATACCTCTCAACTAGGTTGGAGAAATAGTATGCTCTACCATTGCTATTACCAGGGGCTTCCTAATTGGATCTAGAATCCTATCTCTATCTGGGAACAAGGAAAACTCATCTTATTCCAGGACATGTATGCTTTAGTGATGACCATCAATCACTGCTACTAGGAACATAACTGTAAATGCCATTGTGCAAGGCAGGTAGAGAAAGAGACCCTTGAATCTTACTCTTGGAAGCAAGGAAAAGCTTTCATCTCCAGCACTGCCATGGTCTCCCAGAATAAGGCAAATCTATCTCCAGTAGTCTCATCCACCAAGACCTCCTCAAAATCATCTCTGTCTCCTACTCCCAAGAAACAACCCAATACTCCACAGATAAACCTCTCTTCCAAGCTGGCCAGTAATAACAAGTTGATCAGTGACAAGCACAAGAAGCATTTTGAAAATAACCTGTGCATCTATTGTGGTGCAGGAGACCACAAGCAAGGACTGCAATGCTTCAGCAACTGCTGATCCTCTGGCAGTTGCTTCCAAGAAACCCTCAGAAAAATAGAGAGTGACCCCCAGGACTTTGCACAGACTGAGGGCTGTGTTAAACTTCCCTGTACAACAATGAGTCCCATCCAACTCAATGCATCTGTTCTTTCTGATCCTTATTCACTCTTTGTTTTCTTTATCTCTCCTTTGATCCTTGGTCAGAATCACCTTAATAAAATTCCGTTCTGAGCTCTTGTCAACTCTGGATCTACTCACTGCTTTGTAGACTCTAAATTTGTGGATACTCACCACTTGAAGACATCTGCAACATCTCTAGTTGCTCTTTGCTTGTTTAATGGTTCATCAAACAGCACCATCTCCAAAATTGCCAATTTGCCCATAATCTTTTTCACTGGTGATTGTATAAATCTGGACTTCTATATTACTTCACTTGATTCTTCCTACTCTTTAGTCCTTGGATACAATTGGCTTGCCCAACACAATCCACTGATTGACTAGGTAAATAGGTCAATAAACTTCCATCTATCTTTGTAGGAAAATCTTGCTCCTTTTTATGTCACAACCAACACACTATTGGTATCTCTATCCTTCCTAGACATCTCTCTGCAATTATTGAATTCCATAGTTTCCATACCTGCATCTGAGACCTCCATATCTAACTCTGAGTGACCTAACATTGCTATCATTGGTGCTGCAGCATTCTTGCACACATCAAAACTCCCAGGCTCTCACAATTTCAAACTCTGTCTTTGTTCTTTAGATATTCAGGCTAACTCTGCAAAACTTGCAAAAGCTTCTGATCTTTCTAATGTCTCTTCCAAGTATCATGAATTTGCCAATATTTTCAGCAAAACTAAAGCTGAAATACTTACTTCTCATTATCCTTATGACCTCAAAATCAATCTGGAAGAAGGTGCTCAACCTCCAGTTAGTCCTATATACTCTCTTTTGGCATCTGAATAAGAGACTCTGAAGGAATTCATTGAGGAAAACCTCAACATGGGTTTTATCTAACCAACCTCATCTCTGCATGGTATACTGGTCTTATTTGTTAAGAAGAAAGATGGTTCACTGCACATTTGTGTTGACTTCTGCAGCCTTAACTGTATTTCTAAGGAGGATAGTTATCTACTTCCACTCATCTCTAATCTACTGGACTCACCTTGCAAAGCTCAGATTTATTCAAAGATAGATCTTTGCCATGCTTATCATTTGGTTCACATTGCCAACAGTAATGAATGGAAGACTACTTTTAGGACACACTATAGGTCATGTGAATAGTCTGTAATATCTTTCAGTCTTACTAATGCTCCCATGGCTTTTCAGCAATTCATGAACAACATTTTCTTTGATTTTTTGGATGTCTATGTTGTGATCTATCTGGATAATATACTCATCTACTCAAATAACATGTCCAAACATCACCAGCATGTAAAAAAAGTACTCAAGCATCTCTACAAGACTGGTCTTTATACCAAAGTAAAGAAATGCAAATTTCACTCTAAGTTGGTAGAGTATCTAGGATACATCCTTTCCTCTTCTGGCCTTACTATGTCCAATGACAAAGTGAAGATTATTCAAGACTGGCTGGGGCCTAAAAAAGTCAAGGATATTCAATCTTTCTTAGGTTTTGCTAATTTCTATTACTGGTTCATTTTCAATTATTTGAACATTGTCATCCTATTGACATAGCTTACCTGGAAGGACATTCCTTGGAAGTTTGACTTCTCCTGTTGTGATGCTTTCAACTCTCTCAAGAAGGTATTTACTTCCACTCCTATTCTTGCTTATTAGATTTCCAATACTCAACTCATTGTGAAAACTGATGCTTCAGACTATACTCTTACTACAATCCTTTCCATTGTTAATGAAGAAAATGAAGTTCATCTGGTAGCCTTCTACTTCCATACTTTTACTGCAGTGGAGTTGAACTACAACATGCATGACAAGGAATTTCTTACTATCTTTGAAGCTTTCAAGATTTGGCAACACTACTTGAAAGGTCTGGCCTATCCCATCAATGTTGTTACAGATCATAAAAACCTTGAGTATTTTTCTACTATCAAGATATTGACCCAGAGATAAGCACAGTGGTCCGAGTACCTCTCCCAGTTCAATCTTGTCATCAGGTTCTTCTCTAGTTATCTTGGCACTAAACTGGATACTTTCACTAAATGATAGGATGTTTATCCTAAAGGGAGGAATATTAGCTATACCACAATCAACCCTCACAACTTACAGTCTTTGTATGAGCTACTGCTCTCCTTTTCCATTCTCTTCATGTAGCTACAGTTATGGATCTGGACACCCTACATCGAGATATCCTCTTGGCTCTTTCTAGTGACCCAATCACTACAAAATATACCTCTATAGATGGCCAGTAGTCTATGAATCCAAATAGTCTACTTCTTCTTGACAACAGAATTTATATACCATCTGCTAGTAATCTTTGCACATGTGTTCTCTAGTACAATCATGATCATATCCTTGCTAGATATTTTAGTCAAAACAAAACACTGGAATTAGTTTGCTATGGATACTTCTAGCCTAGCCTCTGTGGTGATGTATAACAATTCTGCAAGTACTGTGTTACTTGTATGTAATTCAAGCCACAATATCACAAGCTCTACAAATTTCTCAAACAACTTCCTATTTCTGAACAACCATGGAATTCCATTTCTATGGACTTCATCGAGAAACTTTTGTCATCCTCTGGGTTTGATACTATCTTGATCATAGTCGACCAACTCACCAAGTAGACAATCTTTATTCCTGCCTATAACACCATAATGTCCGTGGACTTAGCATGTCTATTCGTCCTTCATGTGTTTTTCAAACACAGTGTTCCTTCCCATGTCACCTCTGACAGAGGCTTGGAGTTTGTGTCAGACTTCTTCTGTTCCTTAGGCACTGCTCTCAATATGTGGCTTCACTTTACTTCAGGCTATCACCTCAAAGATAATAGACAAACTAAATGTACAAATCAGGCCCTTGAGCAATGTCTTTATGTATATTGTAACTACCAGCAAGACAACTAGTCCAAACTCCTACTTCTTGCAGAGTTTGCTTACAACAATGTTCTGAGTGCTACTACTGGTGTTTCTCCTTTTTTCACTAATAAGGGATATCATCCAAACATTACTGTTCACTCCAAACACAATATTACTTTCTCCTGAGCCTATGACTTCACTATAGATCTTGATAAATTATAGAGTACCCTCAAAGCTGAAATCTCCACAGCTCAACAGCGTTATCAGAAATCTGCTAATGCACAACATTCCCCTACTTCTGATTTCAAAGTAAGTGACAAAGTTTTTGTCAAGGCTCAGTTCTTCCAAACCACTCAGCCTTCAAAAAAACTCTCCAAAAAATATCTCAGACCCTACAAAATCATCGCCCAGTCTGGTACACTATCATTCATCCTCCATTTTCCAGAGTCCATGTGCTCTGTTCACCTAGTCTTCCATGTGTCCATGCTCAAACCTATTATGTCCAACACTTTCTCTGAGAGAATATAACTAGTCCCTGCTCTAGTTATAATTGATAGGGAACCCAAATATGAAATTTTGTGGATAGTGGACTCTAAAATTGATTGCCAATGGACATGCAAACTCCTGTACAAGGTGATCTAGCTAGGGTATGAAGACACTGGAGATGAATCTGAATGGATTCCCACATCCAAACTTACCCATACTGCTGACTTGGTATCCAATTTCCACATTGCATATCCTACCAAGCCCAGTCCTCTCCTATTGTCCTGATTACACTGTTATACTTGTTCCCTGTCTCTATGTATTTTCAATAGAGATTTTTCTTTATTAATTTCTTAGTATATTCTGTTCACTCTTCTTATTAACTCCTAGTTTCAGTGCAATTTCTGGGGTTTCTTTTCAAAACTTCTTTTTAGTTTATTTTCTTGATTTTCTTACTCACATATTTAGATCACAAAGAGAAATAACAATTAAAATAAACAAAACCACTAATCTAACAGGAGACAGATGATGGAGTCCTCTTCTCTCAACTTTCTCCAGAGCTATTCTTGGACCCCTTCTCTTTATCTCCACTCTCCTCCTTCCTATTCTTTCCTTCCAAACCCCATCTCTACTCTATTGCAGCTCCAATCCTCTTTAACTGGGCTGTATTTCTCTACTGGCTCTCTACCAAGTCTTAGAGTGACTTTCTAACTTCTCAGTACTTCTCCACAAGTTTTCGGAGTGTCTTTTCAATGGCACTTAGGACCCTGCCATAAGTAGGAATTATGGCTAGGATGTTGGTGTTGGTATAAGGTATACACCACTACTTGAAGACAATGCACCTGGCATATGCAAGATGTTATAAGATGAGAGTGTGGACAGACTTTAGGGTTAAGGTTAGGACAGAGTAAAGATATTGTAGTAGTATTTTATTAGTCTACAATGGACAAAGAGATAGAAGATAGGCATGTGACCTGGAAGTCATGTGATAGAGTCTAGAGCAGTCTGGAAAGACTTAGGGTCTAGAAGGAGTTAGGGTTAGGGATGATGTCAAGGGACATGGGTTCCTCATGGTGTGCACATGTATAGTGGAGATTAAAGATATGATGTCAGGGCACATGTAGGAAGCATAGTGGCCTTAAGGAAAACACATGTGGATGAGTAATAGAACATGAGGTAGAAGCATAGTGGATGGACATGAGATAAACACATTGTTGTAGCATAGACCACATGTAATTAGTATATATAGAGGAGCAATGCAGCGAGGGCTCCTTGTCGAGTTCTCTTGTAATTCCCCCATTCGTTACTTGATAGCCCATTGGAGAGCTTTGCTCGTTGTGAGATCATTTGTCCTTGAGTGACAAGTGGTTGCTACAACACAAGAGATCAGCTATGAGGAAAAAAGTATTAGAAGAAATAATAATAATGATAACTCACCTCGAGTAGTATACCAGGCAATCTTGCTTGGTGCTTACATATTTCTTATAAGGGTTAACACCCTCCATCTTGACAGTGGTGCCCTTATGGTACTTTTCTTGTTGCCTCCCTTTAGTCTTTTTGGAGGGCTATTACCCCTCATTATCTCCAGCAGTAATTTCCTTGTATTTGGATCCTGTGACCTCCAAAAGAATAGCTTCTTCCTCTAGCACCTTGTCTCAGAGTTGTTAGGAGTATTCCAACATCCTCCTCTTCTTCTTCTTCTCCTTCACAATCCTCTACCTCTTAACTTTCTCTCTAGTCTTTTCCTTTTCTTCCCTTCTTGCCTTCTAAACTATGTGCTCAGTCTGACATAACTTAGCTGCTTCCTCTAGTTGAAGTAGGAGCTACTACTTCTTCTTGTGTCTCTGCTGCATTTCTTGCTACTGTTTTTCAAGAATCTCAGTGTCGTTTTGTGAAATATCAGAGAGAGTGGGGAAAGACATGATGATACAGAAGAAAGAGCGAAAAAGTTCCTTTTCTGTTTATATATTGTTGACCTAGATGTTATGGCTTAAGGCTCAAAGTGTTAAGCGATAAGACAACTCTTGTTTTGAGTAACACAAGAGAACTCGATAGAGTTTATAGTACAAAGTAGTCTACCTTATATACTACTACTCATGGTCTGTGCTCACTACTGTGCACTCTACCCTAATGACCATGTGTATGACATGAGGCCAACATGTGTTGTCTATGCTGTATGATATTACTTTATTCCAGAACCTTCTACTCTATTCTCTTGAGTCCTGTGATCAGTCTTGTGACTATGCCATCAATTTGTGACTGATGTGATAGTGTGACTGATAAACCCTAACCTGAGTTGTTCTAAAAAATAGAAAAATAAAAATAAAGTAAGAGAGAAAATAAAATGAAGTCCACTGTCAATGATCTTGACACTAGGTACTATTATATAATTTTCAGATAAACTCAATAGAACTTCAAAAGCTTAGTCCTAAGGGGGAATACTATCATATACAAGTCCACCCATCTGGAAATTACATCTCTGCAGTGATATCACCTCTAAATTATACAAGTCTATCTTCCACAGTAGCTACCTTTCTTGCAATACACTATTACAAACTTCATTCAGCTTGTATCTCCACAACCAGTAGACTAATTTTTACAAACTAAGCTGCACTGGGAAGCCCCAAATGAGGGCTATCCATATATATATAGGATGCATAAAAGCAACAACAAATAACTGAGATATCAGGCTATCAGCAGCTATAAAAGCTTTGTCAGCTAATATCTCATGAATGGCTGAACATATTCACACGATTGAACCTGCATTAGAAAGTGCTCATCAATCTGTTTACAACGATATATAACATGTCTCAAAGCAATAAGTATTGGTAGAGATACAAGTATATCAATGTAGTAACATAATTAGTTACCTTCTAAAATTGGCCTGACAGCTGCTATGACAGATGACAGCTCCTATCAGGTACAAGTTTTTATCATGTGATGGCAACAGCTTGTGTACAGACTATCACTTTTTTGTATATATATCTATATCTTTGTGTCTGAGAACTAGACCTTAGACTTAACAATATCAATTATTCCTGTTAATACTACTCATCATCTATTATCATTATCTCCTTATACTGAACCTCTAAAACACCATTAAGTTCAAGTATCACAACCAGTAAGTATCTTATTTGTGATACACACCTTATAATAGTGCTGTAACCATCCAGGTATTCCGTCTTCCATAGTGGAGATACTCCTATTTGACTTAGTCTTCTATGATGGAGTTACTCTTGTCAGTGTCTCAACACTAAAACCCCAAGCATCTCCTATAATATCTATTTGTATATAAGACTAGTAGTTACACTATAATTCACTAGTCTAATAATTGATGAAAATAATTCTTATTAAACTCGATCTCCAGTGTTCAACAGCAACACACCAATCAGCACTCACTTCCATCTTAGATTTCTCTCTATCATCTGAAGTTGCAACTATGTGGCAGATAGATGGCACAGTACATAAGCTGAAGCCAAGGTCATTCTACAAGTCTGCAAAATTCTGAGTCCATTTTGTAGACTTCCACTCTGGTGTGAATGGCATCTGATAGAATACTGTCATATGCCGAGTTCATTCATGTTGTAGCAACTACTAGATACAAAGTCTAATAGCTACACAAGCAAGTAAAGCTCTCAGTAGGCAATCAAGTAGGGAAAATCACAAGAGAACTCAACAAGGAGTCTCTACTAAATTAGAGTCCTATATATACAAAACATGCTTGGTCCATGCTACTAATAATTAAGCCTGCCCTATTGTCCATACTACAACCTCATGTCTATCTTATTCTCTACTCAAGACCACTATATTGTATACATATGCTCTGACATCATCTTCTAGATTCTCCTACTATATTCTAGGCCTATGATGTCACATCATGTGACCTTTCATGTGACTATAGTATCACATGCCTCTTTATTGTCCAAAAGAAAAATAAAAGAAAACCAATATAAAATTAGAAAAATAAAAGAAAATAAAAATAAAAATTGTTAGTGTTCAAGTGTTCCATAACAATTCATCTGGAAATTACATCTCTGCAGTAAGATTACCTTCCAATTATTACAAGCCTACCTTCCATAGCAGTCACCTTTCTCACAACATGTCTTATGACAATGCTGTAACTATCCAGATATTCCATCTTTCATGGCAGAGATACTCCTATTCAACTCAGTCTTCTATGATGGAGTTACTCTTGTCAGTGTCTCAACACTGAAACTTCTGCTCAGTGTAATAGAGGTTATACTACTGAAACTCCAAGCATCTCCTATAGTAAAAGTTCATATATAAGACTAGTAGTTATACTGTAATTTGCTAGTCTGATAATTGACAAAGATAAACTCTTATTGAACTCGATCCCTAGTGTTCAACAGTGACATATCAAATCAGTACTCACTTCTATCTCAGACTTCTTCCTATCATCTGAAGTTGCAACTATATGGCAGATAGGTGGCATAGCATATAAGCTGAAACTAAGATCATTCAACAAGTCTGCATATTTCTGAGTCCATATTGCAGACTTTCACCCCCAGTGTGAACTATATCTAATACCAGACTAGCTTACTTTTTCTAAATCTTTATTTAATAATTATGATTATCCAAGAATACTTATGTACATCAATAAACAACTTATTCATTTATGTTTCTCTTTAAAAAAGAATTTTTTTAATTATAGAAAAATTAATTGTATTTTCTTTTTTAACAACTGTTGTATTTTCTTCATAATCAATGATTACTCTAATAAACATCAGACAGCTTTAAAGTATCTTAAGGATACTGAAGCTAATCTCTATAATATTCTTGTTATAGCTAAGGATTTCAATATTAGAAACAGAGAATAAAATCTATCCTATCTTTTCTATTTGACTCATAGTGATTCTCTATTAGAAATCACTGATTCTTCTAATCTTAAACTATGATGTCTTATTCAACAAGTTCCAACTCAATATACTAACAATCCTAATAATGTTAACTATTACAACCTTTAGCTTGGCTCAGGTTACAACTTATGCAAAGACTTGAGTAGAATAGAGAATATGATTAATTGGTAAAGTATAAGGATACAAGAGAGTATCTACAACTATTATACCTAAAAACTATGAAAAATACATATGTTAGAGAATGAGGATACAATAAGAAAAATAAGAAAGCCTATATTATTACATAAGGTACTGACTGATCATATATGAGGATAAATTGTAATAATACTCCTTTTTTAACATTTATGTTTTTATGAACTAGTCTAAAAATGCTAGATCTCTAATGATATATGATGCCACTAATTTTTTCATTGGTCCTATGACTATTCCTTTTTGTAATGTTAAAGCAATGAAGAATAGTTCATGTGGCAGTCCATCTAAATACATTTCAATTGGAAATCCTTGTCAACTTGTATTTGAGTTATATTTTTGTTTAATAAACTTAGTTGCAATTTCTTTTCAGTATTTTTTGTTCATCTTTCCATTTCATCATATAATCTTATAGTATAGTGGTGAATAAAATAGAGTAGTTTTCATTAGTAATTATAATACTTGTAGTGCTTTTTTTAGATTGTTGATTTTATCTTGTATAAATGTTAGTTCTGGAGTTTTATACTTGCTTGATTCTAATGATATATTATAGTGTTTGTATAAAAATACTTCTTCATCTTGTATGATATCTTCTATTTATTTTCCTTTGTCAGTGTTCCTCAATTAATAGGATTCTTCAACCATTTCTTGATATGTTTCTTATATTTGCTATATATATTCTTCAACTTGTGTATATTATTTTCCTTTACATCTGTCCAACTCATCTGTTAATAATTTCTAAATGTGGTATATTTGCCTCTCTATATTTCCATATATCATATTTCATAATTTATTCACAATACTATATATATTTCCTTCAATTTGTTTCTTGTGTATTTTACTGGCTTGTAATAATATAGTTTTAATATCACCTAATTCAATGTTCA
Source organism: Leucocoprinus gongylophorus (assembly GCA_022457215.2). Lineage (NCBI taxonomy): Eukaryota > Fungi > Basidiomycota > Agaricomycetes > Agaricales > Agaricaceae > Leucocoprinus > Leucocoprinus gongylophorus. Next base: position 18,579 of record JAJOHK020000725.1, read on the forward strand.
TTATAGTTGCCAATTTAACTAGGTTTTGTACTTGTAATTGTATGTCTGCTATTTTTTCTAATACTTCTTCTCTTGGTTTAGGATTAAGATAAGGTCCATGTTATTAACATTATGAGCAATGTATGAATTGAAGAAGGTAGGTGTAGTAATAAATAGTTGAGCCATTTGAATAGATTTTTTGATGTTTGTGAAACCTAAAATGTTAAATTAAAGTTTTACCTCTCTCCCTTATAGATTTTGACTCAAAATCCTTATCCAATAGTCTTCAATCACTCCCCTGACATATGATAATCCTATTTTAGAAATTTACTAGTCATGTTTGTTTTTATATCCTTTCTAGTGTACTAAAAGTTATATGTCACATTCTCATTTCCTATAACTTTATACTTCTTCTACTTCATATTTTTCTTTTTCATTAATAATATCTGGTGGAGATATTAGATCCATATATTGTCTCTTAAATTATGGTTCCCTGTATTGTGTTAGCAGGTCTTTATTAAACACATTGTAAATTACCCATTCTTCTGATAATTCTGGCTAAAATGCTTCTTATTCAATGTCCTTTGAGATTCTCAAAGATCTATATCTTTTGGAGTCTAGCTTCTTTGAGAGTTGATTCAATTGGATATTCTTAGCCTCTAACCATACATTGACATCTATCTTCAATCCTTGTAGGTTTTATCTTTTCTTGTTAAATTACTTCTTCATGGCTTCTTTTACTATTTTCATCAATTTCTTTGCTTCTTTCCAGCTCTTCTATAATCTTTCAAGGAATTCTTCTAGCTTTAGTAATTCCATTTTTATTGTCAGGTTCCCTTTCCATAGATGTCTTTCAAAGTTTAACTTGAATAGGATATATTCTGTTGCTGTATGGTTATATTGGAATTCTGCTGCTGACAATCATTCTGTCCAATTGTTCTGCTAATAGTTCATATAATACCACAGAAATGCTTTGATTTCTTGATTGTTTTATTTTGTTTAACTGTCTTTTTGAGAATAATATGCTATAGAAAATGTTCATTTGATTCCTAATACTTTTATCAAGTTTTCTATAAACTTTGATGCAAAATAAGATTCTCTGTCACTAAGAATCTTTTGTGGCACTCCATGTATTTTTCATATTTTGTTCTAATAGATTTTGGCAATATCTTCTAATAATACTACTATAGTTGTTGTCTTAAGTCTGATTATCTTTGTAAATCAGTTAACTATAATCACTATAGCATTTGGAAGTGGTCTAATAATATTGATGCTGATCTCTTGCTATGGTTCTTCTAGTATTTCTAATGGATAAAGTTCCCTAGCTTTTTTCATGTATTACACTTTATTCTGTTAATATCTTATATATCCTTAAACATATTTCTTGATATTACCTTTGATTCCTGGCCACCAATAGTTCCTTTTGATCAACTTGAACATTCTTTGTTGTCCTGAATATTCTATATCTACTAGATTGTAGTTCTCTTGTAAAATTTGCTCTTATATTTTCTAGTTATTTGGAACATAAATTTTTCCTTCTATATAAACTATTCTATTGTCTTCCTATGCTTGTACTTTGTCTTTCTCCAATTCTTCTTGTACCTCTTGTTTTCTTGTTTGATTTCTTCTTATCTCTTCCAATAATGTAATTTTTTCTACCATCTGGTTTCTTCTAATTACTATCACTTCTGCTTCTATAGTAACTTGTCTTATCTATAGTTCATTCTTGAGTAACTTGACATCTTTATTATCTTCTGTTGTGTCCACTTGATTCTTTTTGCATAGTACATTTGCTTTTGTATTTATCTTTCCTATGATATATTGTAATATGAAGCTATAATCTTATAACTTCAAATACCATCTCACTTGTTGTCCATTGAGTTTATATAGTTCTTGGAAATACTTGAGATTTCTGTAGTCTATCCAGACTTCAAATTTCTCTGTGGCATCTAGTAGATATTGTCTCTACTTTGTAAGAGCTTCTACTATTGCAAGTAATTCTTTGTCATATATTTCATAGTTCCTTTTGGCTAGTTGCATTATTCTTGATAGAAACACAATAGGTTTCCACTTTTCTTCTTGTTCCTGGAATAGAATTCCTCCAATTACATGTTCTAAAGCATTTGTTTCCACCCTGAATTTTTCTTTTCTCTTCAAAAGAGTAAGTACTGGTTG
>JAJOHK020000726.1:0-20718 GCA_022457215.2 Leucocoprinus gongylophorus
ACTCATGGTCATTTAGGGTAGGGTGCACAGTAGTCAGCACGGACCATGGGGATTAGTATATAAGGTAGACTACTCTGTACTTGGAACTCTATCGAGTTCTCTTGTGTTACTCAATACAAGAGTTGTTTCTTGACTTAAACCCTTTGAGTCTTGAATCATAACATTAGAACTCGATAGCCATATCCGAGACTGCTTCACACTTAGCCCTCTCTCTACTTACTCTCTTACCATCCTCGACCGAGGGTCAACACAGACCCTTAGTCAAGAAGATATAGTCGGACCCTAGACTCAAGGGGCATACTAGCTAGGCAGGGGAAGCTTAGCCAGCTGATTGCATCAAAGCCCACTGGTGCATTTCAGACGTATTACCTTGTGTGGACATGTTCTTTACCTCTTTCTATTATCAGCCTTGTGCTACACATCCTCTTGTGGTGTGTCTACACAGAGGAACAGCTGGTCATTCTTAAAATACCAGTTTAGAGTAGAACGACCTTCTTAGGTCAAAATCGCATACCTTTTCCTTAAGGCAGTAGTCGGTTTATAAAAGTAGTCAGTAGAAGTGTAGACAGAGTAAGAAGAATACCTGCTATCACTTATCGAGATTGCTTCGTCTTCCGAGTACGAGTCCGACACCGAGACCAGCGCAGGCTCGGTTTTACCATTATATACATCCTCGTCTCCTACACCACCATAACAATCATCACCTCCGCTTATTGACTCACCACCATCTTACCACAATATGAGTCAACAAATCAATTTACATGAAATTATCCGACAGCAGCAGGAGGAGGAGGAACAGAAGGGGCAATGGGGTCCAACGCAGGACCCAGCATGGAGGTGGCCAAACCAGCCATCTTTAATGGAGAAGCAGGAAAGGTGGGGGGTTTCATTACAGCATGTAGATTGTTTTTGAGGATAAAGATGAGGGGAGCAACGGTAGAAGAGCAAGTGCAGTGGGTATTGTCATATGTACAAGGGGGATCGGCGGATATATGGAAGGAGAACGTGATGGAAGAAATGGAGGCAGGAGAGGTGGAATATGAGTTGGCAGAAGAATTTTTGACATGTTTAAGGAAAGAATTTGGTAGAGGAGAGGAAGAGTCGGTGAAGGCGGCAGAGTTGAGAAGGATGGAACAGGGGGGGAAGACTATGGAGGAGTATGTGCAAGAATTCAAGAGAACAGCGAGAGGTAGTGGATATGAGGGAAGGCCATTAGTGGAGGAATTCAAGCAAGAGATGAACGGGGGAATTAGGAGGAAGTTAATGGAGGCGGAAAATCTGCCGGCCTCCATAGAGCAGTGGTACAGGAGGGCAACGGCCCTTGATAGAAATTGGAGGGAGAGTAGGAGAGAGGAGGAAAGGTTGAGAGGGAAGAAGAAAGTAGGAGGAGGAATACTAAAGCAGGAGAAACAAAGCCTGCCACGACCCTTGGTGTGGCAGAGGAGGCAACCATTGCCTCAGCAGGTGACAACCGGGCCTGCTCCGATGGAAGGGATAGAGAGGACAAATGCAGTGGTTGTGAGGGGTGCAGGGCAAGGGGTTGGGGTTCCTCAAAGAAGAGATCCCTTTGCTATGGAGGTGGATCAGGGCCAGAACTGCTATGCTTGTGGAGGATTCGGGCACATGGCCCGCAACTGTAGGAATCGAGGAAGAGGGAGGCCAATGGAGGGGAGGAGGGTGGAATATAGTGGAGAAAGAATTGAGGAGATTTTTGATAATTCAAACAATTTAAAAGGGGGGGAGAACCTAGAACTCCTCAACTAGGCTCTCAAAATAGATACAGTGTATTAGCCAAGGAAATAAATGCTGATGCACCAAAATTAGAGGAGACCGAAGTAAGAAAGACAGAAGGGAAGATATTGAGGGAAGTGACGGTAAAGATTGGGTTAGAGAGGATCGATACGTAGGAGGGAGTTACAGTAGAAGCATTGTTGGACAGTGGAGCAACGGGATTGGTGATGAGCTCTGAATTCGCTAGAAAACAGGGCTTTAAGTTTAAAAAGCTGGAGAGGCCAATGCAAGTGAGAAATGTAGATGGGTCTTTCAACAAAGAAGGACCAATAGAAAACACTGTGGAGGTTAATATTTATTACAAGGGACATGTGGAGAGGATAGAGATTGACGTGATAGGAGGACAGAAGTGATCTGTAATTTTAGGAATGCCCTGGCTAGCATGCCACAACCCTGAAATTGACTGGAAAACAGGAGAAGTCAAGATGACGAGGTGTCCGGAGGAGTGTGGAAAGCAGTGGAGACCGGTGCAGGGGAAGTCGGGATGGGAGAAGCAGAAAGAAGAGGAGGTAAAGGAGGAAGCAGAGAGAAAAAGGGAGGAAAAGGAGAAGAAGAAGAAACAGAAAAAGGGAGGAGCAGTGGAAGTAAGGAAAGTAGCAGAGGAGTGGGAAATATGGGACGAAGAAGAGAAAGCAGCAAAGTCAGAAACAGAGGCAAGGAAATTGGTGCCGGAGAAGTTCCACAGATGGATAAAGGTGTTTGGGAAAAAGCAGTCAGAGAGGATGCCCACAAGAAAACTTTGGGATCATGCGATAGATATGAAGGAAGGGTTTGTGCCGAGGAAAGGGAAGGTGTATCCGTTGTCTAGGGAAGAGAGAGAAGAGGTGCAAGAGTTCATTCAAGAACAATTGAGGAAGGGGTACATTAGACCCTCTAAGTCGCTTCAAACGGCACCAGTGTTTTTTGTGGGAAAGAAAGATGGGAAGAAGAGGATGGTTCAGGATTACCAATACCTGAATGAGTGGACAGTGAAAAACAATTATCCACTCCCTCTAATTTCGGATGTATTGGAAAACATCGGAATAAAGAAGTTGTTTACAAAGATGGACTTGAGGTAGGGGTACAACAATGTAAGAATAAAAGAGGGAGATGAGTGGAAGGCTGTGTTCACGATGCCAGAAGGGTCGTTTGAACCAACCGTTATGTTTTTTGGATTAACAAATTCTCCAGCAACTTTCCAAGCCATGATGAACGAGTTGTTAAGGGATTTGATTAATACAGGAAAAGTAGCAGTGTTTATTGATGACGTAATAGTGGGGACGGACACAGAGGAGGGACATGATGAATTAGTAGCAGAGGTAGTTAAGAGGCTAGAAGAAAACGATTTGTATGTGAAACCGGAAAAATGCAAGTGGAAGATGAAGGAGGTGGATTTTTTAGGAGTGGTAATAGGACCAGAAGGGATTAAGATGGAGAAGGAGAAGGTAAAAGGAGTCTTCGAATGGCCGACACCAAAGTGTGTCAAAGACATACAAAAGTTCTTAGGATTAGCAAATTATTATCGCCGATTCATAGAGAACTTTGCAGCAATAGCGAGGCCGTTACATGACATGGTAAGGAAGGATAAGAAGTGGGATTGGACAGAAAAGCAGGAGGAGGCGTTTAGAATATTGAAGGAGAGGTTCACAAAAGAACCGGTGTTAGCAGCACCGGACTTAGACAAAAAAATGAGGATGGAAGTAGATGCATCAGATTATGCAACGGGTGGAGTACTATCTATGGAATGTGAAGATGGACTTTGGAGACCGGTAGCATTTCTATCAAAGTCATTGAATGAGACAGAGAGGAACTATGAGATTCACGACAAAGAGATGCTAGCAATAATTAGGGGACTGGAGGCATGGAGACATTTGCTAGAGGGAGCGCAGTACAAATTCGAGATCTGGACCAATCACAAGAATTTGGAATATTTTATGAAAGCGCAGAAGTTGAACAGGAGACAGGCCAGATGGGCATTATATTTGTCTCGGTTTGATTTCACCCTGAAGCATGTGGCAGGGACAAAGATGGGAAAAGTGGATGGACTTAGTAGGAGAGCGGACTGGAAAGTAGGTACAGACAAGGACAACGAGAACCAAGTATTTATTAAGGACAACTGGATTCGTAATATGTATGAAGTAGTAGTAGAAGGACCTGAGGTAGACATTTTAGAAAAGATAAAAAAAGCGAGAAGTAAGGACGAGAATGTAGTTAGAGTAGTAGAGGAGATGAAGAAGGCAGGGGTAAAGGAGTTACAAGGAAATGAGTGGAAGATGGAAGATGACTTGGTATTAAAAGAAGGGAAGATATATGTGCTGAAGGATGAGGAATTAAGGGTGGAAATAATCCGGTTACATCATGATGTACCAGTAGCTGGACATGGAGGAAGATGAAAGACAGTGGAGTTGGTAACAAGGAACTATTGGTGGCCGGGAGTAATGAGAGATGTAGGAAAATATGTGGAGGGATGTGATTTATGTCAAAGAATGAAAAATAGGATGGAAGAGCCAGCGGGGAAGTTAAAGTTGAGTGAAATGCCACAAAAGACGTGGTCACACTTAACTGTGGATTTTATAACAAAGTTGCCGGTAGTAGCAGGGAAGGATGCAATCTTGGTAGTGTGTGATAGGTTGTCAAAGATGACACATTTTGTGGCAACTACAGAGGGGACATCAGCGGAGGGATTGGCGAGACTTTTCCGGGACAATGTGTAGAAGCTGTACGGGTTACCAGAGAGCGTAGTATTGGATAGAGGACCACAGTTCGTGGCAGAGTTGACGAGGGAATTGAATAGGATGCTGGGGATTAAAACCAAGTTGTCAACGACGTTTCATCCTCAGACAAACGGACAAACAGAACGGATGAATTAGGAGCTGGAGCAGTACCTACGACTGTTTGTGGAGCATAGACAGAAGGATTGGCCGGAATGGCTGGCATCGGCAGAATTCGCCATAAATAACAAAACCCATACTGCTACTAAGATGTTGCCATTTATGGCAAATTATGGAAAGGAAATGAGAATGGGAGGAGATATTAGGAGGAAAGGAAGGGTAGAGAGTGCGACGGAATTTGTTCAAAGAATGAAAAAGGTATAGGAAGAAGCAGAAGCCACATTAAAGAAAACTCAGGAGGATATGAAGAGGTATGCTGATAGGGGAAGAAAGGAAACAGAGGAATGGAAGAGAGGGGATCGAGTCTTGTTGAGCACTAAGGATCTAGTGTTCAAGGAGAAACCCACAAAGAAGTTGACAGAAAGGTATGTGGGACCTTATGCAATTGAGGAGGTAGTGTCGTCGAATGCAGTAAAGTTACGATTGCCAAGTTCGATGAGAATCCATCCGGTAGTAAACGTAAGCCGGATAGTGCGGTATAAGGAACAGGTGAAGGGACAGAAGAAAGAGGAAGGGAAACTGGTAGAAGTAGAGGGAGTAGAAGAGTGGGAGGTAGAAAAAATATTAAACAAGAAAAAGACAAGGGGAGTGGTGAAGTATCTAGTACGGTGGAAGGGATTTATGGCAGAGGGGGACACTTGGGAAAGAGAAGAAAACTTAAAAAATGTGGAAGAATTGATAAAAGAGTTTGAACGAAGAGAAGTAGTAGTAAGACGAGAAGTGGAAGAGGAGGGAGAAGGTGATGAATACAAAAGAATGGAGTTACCAGGGAAGTACATGGCAAAGTTGCTATACGGGTGGGATGATCGAAGATTCGAGGAAGAGTATTTAAATAAATTGGAAAAAAATTGGAAGAAGTGGAAGGGGGATAGACAGATCAATGAAGACGAGTATTGGAGAAGAAAGGAAGAACAAATGGAAGAAGAGTACAAGAAGGTGAGAGGAAGAGATTGGAGAGTTTCTCCGGAGGAGAAACCTTAAGAGGGGGGTAATGTCAAGATTGTTGACGATGGACTTAACTTTTATTTTTGTTTCTTATTTTATTTTCTCTTTTTCTTTTCTTTTCTTTTCTTTTTCTATTTTTAGAACAACTTGGGTTAGGGGTTATCAGTCACGCTGTCACATCAGTCACAACTTGATGGTGTAGTCACGAGACTGATCACGGGACTTAGGAGAATGAAGTAGAAGGAACCAGAACAAAGTGACGTCATACAACATGGACACCACATGTTGGCCTCATGTATTACTCATGGTCATTTAGGGTAGGGTGCACAGTAGTCAGCATGGACCATGGGGATTAGTATATAAGGTAGACTACTCTGTACTTGGAACTCTATCGAGTTCTCTTGTGTTACTCAATACAAGAGTTGTTTCTTGACTTAAACCCTTTGAGTCTTGAATCATAACAGATGTAGAATTAAGAGTAGTAGAAGGAAAGAAGATTTTCTAGGTATGATAAGAAAGGGAGATCTTAATGTAGTTGAAGGAAATATACCTGCAGATATAAGAGTGGGATTAGATATTAGTGTTTACAAATCTCAGAGCTAGCTTACAAGACTAGTAAGAATATTGTTGGTGTTATTAGTGCTGAAAAAGTCCTAGAGTTTCATTGGTATTGACTAGGTTCATTGTTAGAATTAAAGGCAGTAGATTTTACTTATTTTCATTTCTTTTTTTATTTTTATTTTCCTTTTTATTTGTTTTCTTATTAGAACTTAAGGTTAGATGTTAGTATGATGTCATATAGTGTAACTTGGTATCACAGATCTGTCACAGTCACATTATCACACAATCACATAATATATAGAACATTATAGAAGGTACTAAAACAAAATGATGTTATACAATATGTATTATATATGTTGATCTTAAGAAAAATGTATAGCTCTTTAGAGTAGGCTAATAGAAGTATAGCACAAACTAGTAGTCTAGTATATATAAGGTAGACAGTTTTGTACTAAGAATTCCATTGAGTTCTCTTATAATAACACTAATATAATATTCTTCTTATTGACTAACTCTAAGGTCTTGAAGTTGTAACATTCATGGGATAATTACTTGGAACAGACATTATTCAAAAAGTGAGAAATGGAAAGATATATAGATAGGCAATCTAAGACTGCTAGATTAATTGATACTTTGAGATTTTAGAGAGATATTTTGTTCTACTGTTAGAACAACTGAATAAAGTTTGTGAAGTTATGTGAAGTTTTATGTCTTTAGAAAAACCTAAGATTATATTATAGTAGCTAATAATCAAATATTATTTATCTTCAGAAAAATCTAAAAGAATAGAATAAGGTTTCTTAAAGATAGCTAATGTTCTAAATATTCTATTGTCTATTGCAATCTAATAGAATAATGCTGAGCTAACATCAGAATAATAGTATATAGATAGTTAGAAATCTGAGTCAAAGTATCTAGAATATCATTGAAGAAGCAAAGCATATTTGATAGTAATAGAGAAATAATGAGCAATGATCTAAAAAGTTTTTCAAGGTAATAGTATATGAACATGAGACTTAGAATTGGTAGTAGTAAAGTCTGTGAATTCTATAATAGGATTTGGTATTCCTATAAGGTAAAAAAGCCTATAACAAAGTCTATAGAATTTAGAGTTTCTACTTGACTAAATATAATAAAAAGTTAGGTTTTCTTATAGAGATTTAGATAGTGAAACTTTACTATCTTGTCTAGTACAAAGATATTAGATATATTTTTCCAAGAGTTAGCTTCTAAACCAAAACTCTTCTATTTAATTAGATACTAGTATCTTTAGTAGTACTTATAACTATTCAGAACTTGTTTTACTTTTTACTCTTTTTTTTGAATCCTCTTTCAAACCTCATCTCTGCTCCACTGTAGCCCCAATTCTTACTAACTGGGCTGTATTTTTCTTCTAGCCCTCTACCAAGTCCCAGAGGGACTTTCTGACACCTTAGTACTCTTTCATGAGGTCCCAGAGTGTCTTTTCAATGATACTTAAAACTCCACTATAGATAAGGATCATGGGTGGGGAGTTGGAGTTAGTATAGGGGACACACTGCTACTTGAGAGTAATATATCTAGCACATGTGAGAGATTGGCTATGAGAAAGATTATTAGTAAAAAGAAAACAAAAAGATCTTGTTTTACTTATCTTAAGTGATATACTAGGCAATTCTGCCTGGCACTCACATATCTTTTATAGAGGTTAATATTCCTCATCTTAATTGTGGTGTCCCTATGGTATTTTCTTAGTTGTTTTTCTTTATTCTTCTTAGAAAGCTATTGTTCCTTCTTATTTTCTGAGGTGATCTCCTTACATTTAGATCCTACAATCTAGGATTCTTCAGTGCCCTCCAAAAGGGTAGCATCTTCAGCCAGAACCTCATTCCAGAGTTGTTTCTGTTTTGTCTTCTCCTCCATAAGCCTCTATTTCTCAGCTACCTTCTTTGCCTTGGCTTTGACTACCTTTCTTACTTTCTAAGCAGTATACTCAATGTGGTGAGCCTCTATCACTTCCTCTAAGTTGGCCTGGAGCCATTACTCCTCTTCATACCTTCTCTGTATCTTCTATTATTGCTCTTCAAGCATCTTAGTATCATTTTGGATAATATTAGAAGAAATGGAGAAAGATATGGTAATATAGAAGAAAGGTAAAATTTTTTTCTTTTCCATTTATATATTGTTGACCTAGGCACCATCATAGGATTCTTTAGATAAACTCAATAGGACTTTGAAAGCTTAGTCCTAAAGAGGGAATACTATCATATGCTAAGTTCACCCATCTGGAAAATACATCTCTGTGGTGATATTACCTGCTCAACATCTACTATACAAAGCTTATCTTCCACAATAGTCACCTTTCTCACAACACATTCTCATGATGGTGTTGTAACCATCCAGATATTCTATCTTTTATAATAGGGATACTTTTATTTGACTTGGTCTTCCATGACAGAGTTATACTCCTGTCAGTATCTCACCACTGAAACCTCCACTTGGGGCAATAGGAGCTATATTACTAAAACCTTAGGCATCTTCTATATTATCTCCTTATATATAAGACTAGTAGTTACATTGTAATTTACTAATCTAATAATTAATGAAGATAACTCTTATTGAACTTGATCTCTGGTGTTCAATGGTAACATACTAATTAGTACTCACTTTTATCCCAGACTTTCTTCTTTCATCTGAAGTTGTGACCATGTGGCAATTAGATAGTACAGCACATAAGCTAAAGCCAAGATTATTCTACAAGTTCACACATCTCTGAGTCAACTTCACAGACTTTTATTCTCAGTGTGAACTGTGCCTGATACTTACTTAAGATTACCAATTTCATGTACATACCAAACATATTAATATTTGCTACCATTTTATTTGCTAGACTATCAAAGAAGACAATGTGTTAAGTCTACTGTTCTACTGAAAACATAGTTGCTAATATATTCACCAAGGTTTTGTTTTTGCTGAAAGTGAAGCACTTTGTAGTAGAGCTTGGACTCTTCACTATTTGAAGAAGAGTGTTGGGATAACAAACTGGTTGTGAGCCCAATACTTGGACTATCTGCTAGGACCTTAGCTTGAACCTTAGTTACCTTTTATTTCATATATATATTAGTGCTATATTAATTGTACACCTCAGTTCTTGTGCTACTTCAAATGACTGAGATATAGACACTCTTTCTAGATATCATTATACTTAAGCTAATGGTATCATATAATTATTACTGTTTCTTACAGGAGGGAGACAGTACAGTAGTAGAAATCTAGGATGTTGATAATATAAACCTCACTCCTAAACAGAAGCAAACTTATTTTCAAACCACTCTTGTCAGAAGTATAGTATAAAGTATATATATAACATTAGCTAAATGTCAAAACTAAGCTTAACATTGCATATTTTTAGTGTGGCTGGTTTAGTGACTGGTTTGTTCCTAATATAATATCAAACTTCAAGTAGTCAATGGTTCAACTCCTAGTAAAACAATTTTCTTTAAATGAACAGTTGTTAGCATGGAGATATAACATAGTTAGAAGTGTCACTAAGAACAGTACCAGTTGCTTAGTTATGGTATCTCTATTAGACTGGACATCCTATAAAGCAGAGTTTACTGGATTATTTAGAAACTTTACAAGACTGTCAAAGCTCTATAACTGCAACATACAGCATAATCCTTATGTATAGCTATACATATAACTTTCATATAGGAATTACATACCTTGAAAGAAGAATACTGTCAGAAGTACAGTATGAAGTATATATATAGCACCAGCCAGATGTCAAAGCTAAGCTTAACATTGTATACTTTTAATGCAACTAGTTTAGTGGCTGTGTCAGGCATAGTTCACACTAGGGGTGAAAGTCTGTGAGATGGACTTGGAGATGTGTGGGAGTGAATAGTGATCCTTTTTGAAAATACAGTTAAGACTGTAGAAGTCGATATAGAGGTGTAGTAAACTATTTTTCTTCTTAACAAATAAGACTGATATACTATACAAAGATGAGGTTGGTTAGATGAAATCTATATCTCAATGAATTCCTTCAAAGTCTCTTGTTCAGATGCTGAAAGAGAGTATATGAGACTAACTAGAGGTTGAGTGCCTTCTAGATTGATTTTGAGATTATAAAAATAACAAGAAGTGAGGACTTTAGCTTTAGTTTTGCTGAAAATGTTAGTGAATTCATAATACTTGGAAGGAATATTGGAAAGGTCAGGAGCTTCTGCAAGTTTTGTAGAGTTAGTCTAAATGTCTAAAGAGTGAAGACAGAGTTCAAAATTGCTAAAGCCTAGAAGTTTTGATGTGCACAAGAATGCTATAGCACCAATAATAGCGATGTTAGGTTGCTTAGAATTAGATATGGAGGCTTTAGATACAAGTATGGAAACTGTGAAATCTAGTGATTGTAGAAAGATGTCAAAGAATAATGGGAATGCTAATGGTATGTTGGCTACAATACAAGAAGAAGCAAGATTTTCCTATAAAGATAAATAGAAGTTTATCAACCTATTTATCCAGTCAATTAGTGGATTGTATCAGGCAAGCCAGTTATATCCAAGGACTAAAAAGCAGGAAGAATCAAGCAGAGTGATATAAAAGTTCAGATTTATATAATCACCAGTAGGAAAAATTATGGGCAAATTAGCAATTTTGGAGATGGTACTGTTTGATAAACCATCAAACAAGCAGAGAGCAACTGAAAGAGTTGCAGATATCTTTAAAGTAGTGAGTATCCATGAATTTTGAGTCTACAAAGCAATGAGTAGACCCAAAGTTGATGAGAGCTTGGACCAGAGTTTTATTAAGGTGATCCTGACCAAGGATCAAGGGAGAAGTAAGGGAAACAAAGATTGAATAGGAATTAGAAAAAGTAGATACATTGAGTCAGATAGGACTCATTATTATATGGGGAAGTTCAATATGGCCCTTAGTTTATATGGAGTTCTGGGAGTTGCTCTCTATTTTTCTGAGGATTTCTCAGAAACAGCTATCAAAGAATCAGTAGTTGTTGAAGGTTGAAGTGCCATAGCCCTTGGGAATAACCATAGTCTAATTTTTGAAATAGGAGCCCAACTTGTGGTCTTTTATACTATAATAGAGGTACATGTTGTTTTTGGGATGCTTCTTATACTTGTTACTGGTCAACTTGCCATTGCTGGCCAGCTTAGAAGAAAGATCTATCTGTAGAGAATTTGATTATTTCTTGGGAACAGAGGATGGATATAGTTTGGAAAAGAATATCTTGATAGATGAGGCTGCTAAAGATGGGTTTGCCTTATTATAGGAGGCTATGGCATGACTAGAGGTAGAAGTTTTCTCTTGCTTCTGGAGTGAGACTTAAGAGCCTCTTTCTCCACCTGCCTTGTATAGTAGCATTTGCAGTCACATTTTCAGTAGTGGTGATTGATAGTCATTACCAAAGCATACATATCCTGGAATGAGGTAAGTTTTCCTTGTTCCCAGGTAGAGATAGGATCCTGGATCTGATTTGGGAGTCTCTGATAATAGTAGTGGTACAGCATACTATTCCCCTAACCTAGTTGAGAGATATAGCACATGAAATTCATGTTGTAAGTAGAAATATTGTTGCCAGGCTTCATACAGAGATTATTCAGTATGTTAGCTGCTTCACCTAAGAGGTCCAAGAGATCAAAATATTAATATAGCTCATCAACAAACAGGTTCTAGTTGGAAAGCCAGTCTTGCAGGATACCCTAGTCTTCCTGGTTGAGGCCCATCTCAAACTAGTTTTAGGCTACTCTAGTGAGATAGGTCATTGTGAAGTTGAATTTTGCAATGTTTATGTCGAATTGCACTAGATTAGCACAGAAATAGAGATAACACTGAAACAAGAAATTATTGAGCTTGTCAGGCTCAGTACTGTTAAAGGTGTTGGAGATATGGGCTTTAGTTTCCCTTGAATTAGTATTAGGACCAGGGATCTGATTAGCATTAAGAGTATTGGCAAGTTGACCAAGTATATTAGCCAACTGTTCATTAGTATTATTGCTCCGATGGGGTTTTGATTATGATTAAGTAGAAGATATAGGTTTATTAGCTATTAAATTAGTAATAGGATTAGTAGTAAGAGCATCCTTCTAGTTAGAATTATTGTCTATAGGAACAATACTTAGGCTAGAAACAGGCAAAGCTGTCCAGTCAGATTAAATAGTACTAGATGGAGACCTTAGAGATAATTAGCCTCTTTGGTGAATTTATCTTGAATGTCACAGAGTATTTGATGGATAAGCCATATGATTACTGAAACACAAAATGATATTGAAGGGTATCCCAAGTAGTGGGACTAGAGTTGAAGTTAAGGAATTATAGTGAGAGGAAGCCATTTTGAAGTGCAAAGGTTGTTTTGCAGACAGAATTGCTCAAAAGTGACAGCAGACTTGAAAGTCTGATAATACTGTCAGACATAGTTCACACTGGAGGTGAAAGTCCACAAGATAGACTTGTGGAATGATCTTGGCTTTAGCTTATGTGCTGTACTGTTTGTCTGTCACATGGTCACAATTTCCAATAGAAGGAAGAAATCCGAAATGGAGTGAGTACTAATTGATGTGTCACTATTGAACACTAGGGATTGAGTTCAATAAAAGTTATCTTTGTTGATTATTAAACTAGTGGATTACAGTGTAACTACTAGTCTTATATATAGGTATGTACTATAAGAGATACTTGGAGTTTCAGTAGTATAGCCCCTATTACCCCAAGCAGAGGTTTCAGTGTTGAGACACTGATAGGCGTATGATTCCACCATGGAAGGCCAAGTTAGATAGGAATATTCCTGTCATGGAAAATGGAATCTCCAGATTGTTGCACCAACACCACATAGGCATGTTGCAAGGAAGGTGGGCTTTTTTGGATTAGATGTTGACAAGGGGTATCCTGTAGGGATGTGTTTTCTGGACAGGTGAACTTGGTATATGATAGGCTGGTCTGCTCCCAACAATATACATTAGGGTAGGATTTAATTTATGGCATACAGACCAAGTGCAATTTGTATCAGTAGTAGTGTAATTGAACAGAACTCCTTGTCAAGTTCTCTTGTAATATTCTAACTCATAGCTGTCATGACTTAAGGGTGGTTGCTACAGCAAATAAAAAAAGATGACAAGAGGTATAAAGTCAGAAAGTTATTGAGTAAGTAGAGAGTGAGCAACACTCTCATTCTGATTCCAGATACCAATGACTTGTTGAGTAACAACAGGAGTAGCAGTATCAAATGGTACAGAAATTGGTATAGATATAAACTGCACAGGAGGAGACAATACTGGGCAGAGTATACTACCATCAAAATGCCCCCACAGCTCTTTTCCTTGGACCACTGTCTAGAAATGGAGCATGTAAATTTCCCAGTCTGTCCCAGACACCTCCAGCTTGGGCATGGAGGTAGGTAGAACATCATTTGTGAGGTTGGATATGTTTTCTTCAGTAGAGTAGTTCTGTTTTTTAACAAAACAGTGGGGAAGGGCCTATAACCTGTAAGAATAACACTCAGTTGCTCAAAATAACACAAGAACTGAGGTATACATCATGCTAGTTGGCATATAGTGGATAAGTAGCAAATATTGTCTAATGGTGTCTAAGATCATGTCTGAGTACTCTACTTGTAATAAGATTGAAACAATCTACTAAAAGGAACAAAGATAAGAGCTAACAAGGAAGAGAGTCATATGTATATGTCGTCGCGAGTTTTTGTACATGTACACACAAATTATCATTACTTTTGAAGCAGAGGGTACATCAGAAGACAAATAACGTATTACGACATCATTATATCCCCATCTGGTTGTGTTCTTAGTGCACCTCTAACCACTGAATTGACCAGCTCCCTCCTGACTTCGAATCCTATCTCTGGATGGGGTGTCGCCCGAATGACATCTAATAGCGCGTCCTTCTGATCAGGTGTCAAATCTGACGCATATCTAGAGAAACTGTGCACTTAGTAGGATTTGAGTGAAGTTACATGATCAAAATCTTGCCTCTGACAGAAAACAAGCAAACTTTGGTGCCAGAGCACTGGTAATTTTTCACAATCACCTCGGTTTTTTGTTTTGTAGGTATTGGATAGACGGATGAAGTGGAGCACCAAAGCATCGACAACTTGATATGGGAGCTCGAACTTTTTGTCGATGAGGACCCGGATGAACAGAGAGTTGGGCCCTTCATGAGGATCAGACAGTACACGCCCAAGAAAGCATAATTGAATACCAGAATAGTCCATTTCTGCGATGCGAAGTAAGGCAGCCGAGGCGTGTAGCACGGGGATCTTGGTTCGAGAGAGGATGGAAGCGACAATTGTGGCCTGCTTTAAAGTACAACCTTGCTATATCATTGCAGGTATTCAATGCTTGTCGCTTCAGTGAAAAGAAGTGAAAGGCTCACGTCAAGCATTGGAAAAATAATCCCCTTAAAAAACGCCCCAGGTTTGTAAAGCGCTCGTTTCAGTGCTTCATAGTATTGAACATTCAACTTTTTGTTTTGATCAATGTCCTCTCGGATAGCATCTAGCAGAACTACGCTCAAAAATAATTGTGCTTGAGGTGGCTTCATGTTAGATATGAAGATTTTTGTTGCTGCACGGCATGCATGGGGTGACCAATTTTCCGGACTTGTGAGTGCCAACATTCGTGCCCATGCCGGTAGTGAGGGGATAACCTTGAAGAGCTTGGGCAAGGGTCCGGATTTGTACTTGTGTAGGAATAGTCCTAGCCTTTTGATTGAAATCTGTGAGAGCAAATTCGGTACATGGGTATAAAGACTCGCTTTTGATAAGCTTCTACAACGGTTGGATTGAGACCGAGGGCAGGATCAGATCGTTCTCTATCTAGGAAAAAATCAGAAGACAATCTTGACCGGCATAGGTAACGCACCTTGCTTGACTCTCTGGATCGCCGCTGTCGCATTGCCTTTGGCATTATCCAGTTTGGAAAATATAACATCAGCCAACGTTCGTCGTTCATAGGAATTTTCAGGTAAGAGGGCTCCCAGCGTATGCAGATCTTCTTCGGCTATTTTCTTGGGGTCCTGTGAATCATACGCTCGGAAGGTGAAATTTGAAGCACTCACAAATTCTTCCTCCCCTGCTTCTCCATCAAGGTCAGTATTTGATTCATCGTCATTGTCTTCATCGATCGGTGGACGTAGGGTCGTGAATACACTCTTGTCTCCATCATCAGAGGTTCCCTCCACCTCATCTGATATTTCCAATTCATCCTGTTGGTCTCGAGCCAGCTCAAAGATCCTACGAGATGTTTTGGGATCGAGGATGACCTGATATTCAAATGAGAGACTAGTAAATCAAGAGACAAGAATTAGGAGTACATCTCCATCATTATCGTCGTCTGTTTTATGAGGTTTTTGGCGTTTTCCGGGTTGTGATATGCGTCCATATTTTGCTTCTACTTCGTCTTTATCAATTTGGGTATACAGGGGATCATGCCTGGGCTTCTTATCCTGCTTTTGTGATCGAGGCATTCGAATTGAAGAGAGGTCTCAGAATTCCTGATCGGCTATCGAAAATAGCTTGGGATTAGTCAATAATTCATTTTTTTCACCGCTGGTGATTTTTTTAAACCTGAATGAACTGGATCGAACACTCTCATTTCGACATTATTCTAATCCAAGAACCGCCTTGGTCTGAAATACGAAAAATTCCAAGTTCCTCAAACTGCGATGGCGAACCTCTTATTGGTACTTGCCATCACCCTAACTGGATCGCGTATCCTTCAAACAATAATGATTTTCCAAGAGTCTTGTCTTATGTTAACATTCGCCTCAATTCTCTTCGTTTTCTTTTTCGCAAAGACATTTTTGATCATCGCGACATTAACATCATTTCTTTTTCTAACAATGACATCTGTTATTACATTTTGAACATCTATTCAGATTCATCGCATTCGGCTTTAAAGTATCTTAAGGATACTGAAGTCAATGTCAATAATGTTCTTCTCATGACGGGAGACTTTAACATAAGAGACAATTTATAGGACCTGTCTTTTCATTCTTCGATTAGCGATGATCTATTTATGATAGCAGACTCTTTTGATCTTGCTTTATTGTCTCCCACTAACTCTGGTCCAACTAGATTCTCCGACACTGCTGGAGAGTCCAATTTGGTAATTGATTTGATGTTCCTTAGATGCAGCTCTACTGAACTGGATTACCATTCCATTCTCCCTGAATCACGATTATCCTCTGATCATGTGTCTCTATCAATAGACATTCCCATTTGTGATGAGGTTATTCAATTGTCTAAACTCATTATTACTCCTGGAAGCGAACAAGAGCAGGAGTTCATCAAAGATGTTATTGAAAATTTCAAATCTTTCGACACCTCAAACATTGAAACTATTGAGTGTCTTAACTGAATTGTTGATCAACTCGGGTTTATCATTGAACAAATGTGGTCTAAAAACACAAAAAGATCAAGAATTTCCAAACACTCCAAACAATAGTAGTCAAGTTCATGTAGTATGGCTCTGAACAACTATAGGACATCAAGAAGTTGAGATAACTGGAAGTCTTTCAAGTCAACTGTTAAAGAAGCAAAGCGGTCTTTCTTCGACAGTAAAATTCAAGAGATCGCTAACAAAAGTCGGGGCCCTTGAGAACTAATGAACTGGGTCAAGAAAAGAAAGCTTCCAGCAACTGAAGCAATCAAGTATAACGATATGCCATGTCTTTCGCCAGAGAGCTTGTGGAATGCTCTCCACAACTCTTTTAATACTGTCCTTCATTGACAAGTCGATCTTAGTATTCTGAACAAAATTGAGCGTAAACCTTGCCAAATGTGGCCCCTATTTTCCAGATTTGAATTCGAATCTGCTATCTGCAAATGTGTTGACTCCTCTGCCCCAGGTCCCGACAAAATGTCATGGCATTATTGGAAATTTATTATCAAGAATAACGAATGTCTTTCCAAAATCATCAATATCGCTGATGCTTGTATCGACTTAGGTCATTGGCCTAAATATTTCAAAATTTCCACTACGGTCGTCATTCCCAAACTGAACAAGACGTCGTATGATAATCCAAAAGCATTCCACCCTATCGTTCTTCTAAACACCCTTGGTAAACTTGTTGAAAAAGTAATTGCTGAGAAACTCCAACACATAGTCGCTTCCAATGATTTCATCCATCCGAGTCAACTTGGAGGTCTTAAATTCAAGTCAACAACTGATACTGGTGTTGCGTTAACCCACATCATTCAATCTGGATGGTCAAAAGGAAGATCAACTAGCTCTCTTGCTTTTAACATCTTTCAATTTTTCCCCTCCCTCAATCATCGCCTTCTGGTCCTCATTCTTGAGAAAGTAGGACTAGACCCTAAAGTCACAAACTTCTTTGCGAATTATCTTATCCAAAGAAGTACAAAATATTTATGGAACAATCTTTCTTCCCCTTCATTCGAAGTCAATGTTGGAGTCGGTCAAGGTTCCACGCTGTCTCCCATTCTCTCCACACTATATCTTTCTCCACTCATTTATATTATAGAAAAAAGATTCAAAAATCTTAACCTTCCAATTTCCATCCTTTCATTCGTTGACGATGGTCTTTTCATTGTTCAGAATAAGTCCTTTTCAATTTTCAATTCGCACTTATTCTGTAGTTACAATATTCTTTCCAATCTTTTAAATAGTTTTGGTCTCATTATCAAACATTCAAAGACTGAAATATTTCACTTTAACAGATCTCACGGTCCTTTTAATCCCCCTCCTTTAGATCTCTCTCCTATTGGAGACCCAATACTGCGTCCTAAAGATTCATGGAGATATTTGGGTTTCATTTTTGACCAAAAGCTCTCCTTTCACAAGCACATCGACTATTATGCTAACAAAGCAATATCGACAGTCAAATGCATGAAATTATTAGGAAATTCAGTGTGAGATATTAACCCACTTCAAAAACGTCTTCTCTATAGGTGTTGTGCTCTTCCTATCACCTTGTACGGATTCCAAATGTGGTTTTACAACAAAGCCCTATTATCATATCATATGAAAATCCTCAACAAAATGCAAAGAAGAGCCGCCATCTGGATATTAGGGGCGTTCAAAACCTCTCTCTTGAAAGGCATTGAAGCACTTGCGGGTCTCATGCCTATCAAGTTTCATTTTCAAAAAATCGCAAAAAGGTCTCTTATTCGATCCTTTAAAATCCTGGACAATCACATCCTAAAAAATCTGTTGAATGATGATCTTCCAAAATTCAAGTTGTATAACTCTCATAACATTGGTTCTTTAACCAATTGCCAAAAGTCCTTAACCAAAGGCCACTTAATCGACTCTAGCATCAAATCCTATGGGATTTTTTCATCTTTTTCTCCTCTTGATCCGGAATTTTCTCCTGGCCATTGATGTCAAGATCATTGATGGTGGACTTTATTTTATTTTCTCTTCTCACTTTATTTTACTTTTCTTTTACTTTTACTTTTTACTTTTCTATTTTTAGAACAACTTGGGTTAGGGTTTATCAGTCACGCTGTCACGTCAGTCACAAATTGATGGCGTAGTCACAAGACTGATCACAGAGCTTGGAAGAATAAAGTAGAAGGTTCTGGAACAAAGTGACATCATACAGCATGAACAACACATGCTGGCCTCATGTTATACTCATGGTCATTTAGGGTAGGGTGCACAGTAGCTAGCACAGACCATGGGTAATAGTATATAAGGTAGACTACTTTGTATTAGGAACTCTATCAAGTTCTCTTGTGTTACTCCAATACAAGAGTTGTTTCTTGACTTAACCCTTTAAGTCTTGATTCATAACAATCGAATTATTGACAATTTTTCCAATCATTTTTCTTTTAATTTAGCTATTAAAAAAGAAAAAAATCAAAAAAATACTCGTGGTCAAGAACTCGATGAAATGGTTCTTTGTTACTCTTCTGACCACCATACTGCACTTGTGATAACAGATGCAAGCATCAAAAACGATATCGCTACTTCTATTTTGCATATCCATTCAGCTAATCGACCACTAGTCAAAACAGTTCATCATGCATCTTTTGTAATAACTACAGAAGCCGAACTTTTTGTTATAAGATGCAGTATCAATCAAGCATGCTCATTCAATAACATCTCTAAAATCATCGTCGTGACTGACTCCATCCATGCGGCTAAGAAAATCTTCAACTGTGGGTCACATCCTTATCAAATCCACTCGGCCGCTATACTTAGTGAATTACGATTATTTTTCTCATCTAATGAATCCAATGCCATCAAATTCTGGGAATACCCTAGCAAACTCAGATGGAGATTTCATAATGATGCCGACAAAGACTCCAAATCTTTTTCGATTACCCCTTCTTATCCGACTAAAACATCTTGGGATTTTTGCAAAAAATCCGATTGCGATGAATCAATCAAATTATGGAAGATGACTTTCCAAGCGTCAGACGGGAAGGGCAAACAATTCCTAAATTTATTAAACAATGATCTTAATGATATCAAACCATCTTACGCAAGAGGTGGCCCGTGGCTTCAAGCTTTCGGCCATTCTAATTCGTTATGTGCTCGCGTGGTCAGGGCTATTACCAACCATGCCCCAATTGGAGAGTATAGGTTACGATTCTTCCCGAACATGGAATTCGCATGTCCATGCAACAATTATCCTATCGAATCGAGAAGACACATATTACATGAGTGTCAAAGATTTAACGGGTATTGGAACCCTAGAAGAGACACGTTGAAGCATTTCACAATGTTTTTGACTGCTAATCCGAATGCTTTTGCATTCATTGACAATTAAATCTATGCTAGTAGTTATTCTTTCTCTCGTCAATTAGTTCTTTTATATTTTCCCTTTCTTTTTCCTCTTTTCTTTTACTACATGTTAGTGTGCGTCTTTTGTACGTAGTTACGAAAGTAGCTACCACGGTCTGCCCTCGCGCGCCGTGTAATAAATTGTTGATTTAAAAAAAAAAAAATGAGCTGGATCGATTTTCTGCCAAAGGTTCTGGGTAGACCCTTCATTGAGTGACAACAAACCTTCTGGGAAGGGCACTGAAAAGTTAAATGACTGTAATTTACTTCGGCCACTCGGAGTCGACTTGAAACTACGCGGTCTTCAACGTTTATGATTCCTTTAAGGAACTCATCACCAACGTTGGATCTAGATTAATTGCTATCGTATTTAATATAAGCAACCACTGCTGTTGAAGGAGAGGTTGAGGCCGCGGGAACAGCGATAGTCAATGGATGTCTCTAGTCAATGATATTTTTTAAAGGGTTACTGTCCGGTGGTTTGAAATTATTGAGCCTGAATCAACTTGATGATGTTTTAGATCATTACCTATATAACGTCATCTCGCTCTTGCCGCTCTTACACCATTTCCCCAAGCATTTCCCCAAGTTTCCCGCCCATGTCTCCTTCACACGTAGGCGTTGGTCTACTCACTGTGTTCTATCATCTAATAATTTTGCTCCTCGTAGATCAAGACGCTAGATAACAATGGTAATGAAATAACTACTGTAGGTTTCAAGCGTTTTGGGTTCGACTCAGAGGTCCCCCTCGACACTCTCCGTTCTTTATACCTAAGTCCCCATTACAT
>JAJOHK020000727.1:0-20711 GCA_022457215.2 Leucocoprinus gongylophorus
CATGGACTTAATATAATGTTGTAGCACGGACCAGGACAGACTAGTATATATAGTGGTAGATAGAGTAGGAGCTCCTTATCGAGTTCTCTTGTATCAACCCGGTATAAGGTTTATTCACTCGTCCAACTCTAAGGGCTTGTGTCTACAACACTATAGTCCTGAACCATCCTCTTCTTACCATTCTTTTTTCTTACAAAAAACATAGGTGCTATTTGAGATAACTTCAAGAGTTTAATGTACTCTTTTCTCAGTTATTCTGATATGAACTTATGCACCTCTTCTCTCTCTTTTTTTGACAATGGATACACCTTCTCTTTTCTTGGCACAAACCTCTCCTTTGTATCAATAACATGATTCTATAGTTTTCTTATAGACATTCTTTCACTGGCTTTCTTGCCAAAAACATGGATCCACTTGTGGAATCTTTCTGGAACTAGCTTTTCTGTCTCTTCTTCTAACTTCATCTCTTCCTCTTCCTCATCTTAAATCTCCTACTTCTCTGCTATCTTCTTTATTTTTACTGTTCTTTTCTTTTTTAGTTTTTTCTTTCTTTCTTTCATTCCTCTTCTGCTCTCTCTCTTCTTATTTCTTTCCTACTTCTTTCTTTCATTCCTTCTCTTTTTGTTTTTCCCACCCTGATTTTCCTTGCTTTAGTCTCTACTGTTTTCTATACTTCTCTGAATACTTTGTCATTTTCACTTCTTCTATTCTCTAGTTAATTTCAGAATTGTAGTGAGCAAGCTATGGCATTCTTAAAATTACATTCCACTTCTGCTCTCTGATCATGTCTATTTCTGTCCTTTCTCTATATCCTTGATAATAAATATTTACTTCTACTATATGTTCTATTGGCCTCTCCTTATTAAACATTCTATCTACATTTCTTATATATATTGGTCTTTCTATTTATAACTTGAACCCCTACTTTTAGACAAACTTCAAACTCATTACTAATTCTATAGCTCTACTATTTAACAATGTCTTTACTGTCACTTCTTCTTACATATCAATTCTATCTAATTCTATCTTCACTATTATATCTCTTAGTAGTTCTTTATTGTTTAAGTCACAGCAGGATATATTTTCCATTACTTTAGAGAGTATTGTGTATCTATTGTTGTTGAGACTTAATACTCCTCAGTTAAGTCTCACTCTCCATTTAAATTATTGTTCTGTCTACTTTCTCTTTCAATTCTTCTCCTTTTCCTATTGTTCTTGTTTTCTCTATATTCTAGTCTTATTTTCTCTTCAATTTTGCCTCTCATCCATCTATTTCTACAATTTCTATTTTCCCTATTCACCTTCATAGTATATAGATATCGCTAAGATGTAAATCCTGCCTGCTGATTTGGACATATTATTACTGCATTTGTTCTTTCAACTCCTTCTATTAGAGTAGATTCTGTTAGCATCTGCTATTGAAAGATCTCTTGTCTTCTCAGCCATACTTGAGGCTATGGTATTTGTTGCTGTTGTACCCTTTGTATATTCTGCCTTAGAGCTTATAGCTCCTATTCTCATTGTTCTCTCAATCTTTCTTCATCTCTTTTATTTTCTCTTTAGTTTCTATTCAAGTTAGTGGCTCTCTCAAACAATTGTCCAATAGAGACAGGTTGTTATTTTGATTCCATGAGTCTTTAGTATATGATCTCATTTATCCTCCTTTTAAACTCTTTAATCAAGAGTCATCCTTTATATCCACTTCCTCTTACTGCTCTCTTGAATTCCTATACAAACTCTTCCATTGTCTTTCTTCTCTGCTCCAACTTCTTTAACTCTGCTACTTTAATTGTTTTCTTATCTTCCCCTTCAAACTCTTTCTTTATATTTGCTAAAAATTCTCCTATTATCTCATATTCCAATACTCTTGCTTTTAGATTTTCTAAAACACATTTTCCTTTCATATATTTATCGATCCTTTTTATACATATAATAGAATCTACTATATTTGTTTCTCTACTACATCTTCCCTTATTATTATTCTAATGGACAATCTGCATACTATTATAAATCCTGAAATCTTTTCCAAGCCTCTATTAAATACTTGTAGCTTAGCTACTTTTATACTTGATCTAGTATTAGATCTAGGTACCATTGCTCTATTTAGCAATGTTTGGAGCTATACTTGTATTACAGCAAGCTGCTCCTGTTGTTGTCTAATAATAATATGTAAATTAATATTGTGGTAACTCATAGTATATATTGATAGTAAGGTTGGTGAAAGTAATGATGATGATAGTGATAGGGTCAGTAGTAATAATGTATATAAAAGAAGAGTAGAACTGGTACTGGTCTCACTCTCTGACTCATACTCTAAACTTGACTCGATCTTAATATATTAGCATATTCTCCTCTGGTTTCACTTTACACCTCCTACTAACTATCTATTTAACTAATTACTACTTTAGGGAAAAAGTAAACAATTTTAATTTAAGAAGACCATTCTACTCTAGACAGGATCTTGAAGATACTTGTTATTCTCTTGTATATACTGATTACAAGAAAACCAGCAGTATAGAGCTAATAGGTAAAAATATATATAGCATATCTACATAAGGTGATATATCTGAAGTATACCAGTGGGCTTTGATACAATCAAACAGCCAAGCTTTACCTACTTAGCTAGTATGTCTCTTAAGCCTAGGATCTGGCTGTATTTTCTTGACTAAAGATGATATAGCTTTTAGTTAAGAGAGTAAGTAAAAGAGATAGAAAAAGCTCTAAGCTGAGCAATCTCAAGAGTGGAAATTAAGTTCTAATATAAAACTCTATACAGGATCATCTACCTTATATACTTAAGACTACTGGTCCATACTCTATTACTTTAGCATACTCTGAATGATTATGTATATAACATATTATATAATATTATTTCTTTTAGAACCTTCTATCATTTTCTATCATATCATGTGATCTTGTGACATGTGACATCATTCATGTGACAGTTTGTAACATGTAACATATAATGTTATACTAATACTCTAACTCTAGTTTTTAAAATAGAAAAATAAACCAAAAGAAATGAAAATGAAAAAAGAATAAAAACTAAGTCCAACTTTTGCAACTCTAACAGATAGTACTAGAGTAAATGATGAGAGTAAGAGTTAATTTAACACAGATTTTCTGGAAAGTATTAGAGCAACTGAATAAAGACCATAGTAATTCAGCAGAAATTACAACTCTAAAAAAATCTATTGACAAGTAATATCTAATATATAAGTTATCTCCAGAAAAACATAAGAGAACAGAATGAGGTTTCTTAGAAGTAACAACTACTCTAAGTATTTTACTAGTCTATAGCAATCAAGTGGAACAATGCTAATATAAGACTAGAATAATTGCACTGAATGGATAGGAACACTAATAGAAATATTGAGAACAATATCTAGAACTAGAAAGAATTCATCTAATGGTAACTTGGAACATAAGAGAGTAAAGGCATAAATATGAATGAAAATTGAAATTTACAAGTAGAGATAGTGGAAATTATATGACAAACTCTATATTTTTATTACTAGAGATTAGAAATGATAGTTTTTTTATAGAAAGAGTAGTCAGCAGGGCTAGTGAGCTTGGAAAGAGTAGCAACAAAGTTGTCTATTATTATCAATAAAGATAATTAGCATAAATTAAAGAACAAATACAGCTAGCTAAAGTATAAATATTCAATCTAACTAGTGATAAGCCATTAATATATGTAAGATATAGGAGGATTTTATAGATATAGAGTGATTTGAGATTAGCTCAGTCTACAATAGGTCTGAAAACAACAAAATATTAGCTTATTAGTAAAGTCAGACAAGCTTTTTTTATTAATAGAAAGCAGCCTAAAAAGTACTAACTAGATATTAAGATAACTAGAGCTTATAATTTGTTGGAAGAAATAGAATACATAGTAGTATAATACAGTGTGAACAACTGACTACTACTTACTAATAATAAGTTTTATATATTAAATATGTGAAGACTGAGTTCTAGTTTTTTCATTTAATTTAATTTTTTCTTTTTATCTCTTTATTCTTAGATTTAGGATTAGGGTTAGAGTGACATCATGATCACACTGTCACAATAATGGTCACAAAATAATATGGTAAAAAGTTCAAGAATAATGATGTCATACAATATATATAAAATATGTTAACCTTATGACTAACACATAGTCTTTAATCTTTAGAGCAGACTAGAAATAGCTAAGTATGGACTATTACTAGTTAGTATATATAGGTAAATATATTGTGTTTTTTTGTATTAACTCTAATATAAGGTTTTTTTTATTAACTAACTCTAAGGTCTTTAAGTTGTAATACTATAGTGAAGAACTGAAAAGTATAAGTAATAATAGAAAATAAGATAATAGTTTAAGTTTAACTATTTGAAAATTTACATTAACTATCTAATTAGTTAAATTATTAATTATAGTACAAATGCTTACCAATATCACATACCTATTTGAATATATCAAATTCATCCAACTCTATCATGAATAACACTTCTTTAGTATCTGATTTATTCCAAATATTTATAAAAGAGGATATTATCAGAATTAAAGATAGTAAATTTTCTTTTTTTTTCTTATTTTCAGACTTAGGATTAAGGGTTAGTGTGATGTCACAAACTGTCACATGTTACATGATACATTCACAAGTCATAGTCACATAATCATATATTGTAGAAGATTACAGAAAGTTTTAAAACAATGATATTATACTATATATATCAATAGTATATAGTATATATATATATTTTTAGAATAAGCTAGGTTTAGTATAGTATGGACCAATTAGCCAAGTATATATAAGATAGACACTTTGTACTTAGAACTCATTGAGTTTTCTTGTGTTACTTAATATAAGAATAATTCTTTCACTCTAATTCTTGAGTCTAAGTCTTAACAGATATCTTTTTCTTTAGTATACTCATTCTCTTCTAGTATAGATTTATTTGGTTCTAATTTATATCTAATTACTCCATAACTAATCACATAGTTTCTCATAATCTTCATAGAACTCTAGACTCAATTTCCTAAGGACTTTGAGTATTACAATTCAAGACTTTGTCATATGCAAGTCCACTTGTCCGGAAAACTACATCCCCCTAGTGATGTCACCTCTAAAACATACAAGCCTGGCTTCTATGGTGGCTATATTCCTTGCAACATGTCTTATGGTGGTGCTACAACCCTCTGGGTATTCCATCTTCCATGATGGAGATACTCCTATTCAACTTGGTCTTCCATGATGGAGTTACTCCTATCAGTGTCTCAACACTGAAACCTCTGCTTGGGGTAATAGGGGTTTTACTACTGAAACTCCAAGCATATCCTATATTATCAGTTTATATATAAGACTAGTAGTTACACTGTAATTTGCTAGTTTGATAATCAACAGAGATAAACTCTCATTGAACTCAATCTCCAGTGTTTAACAATGACACACCAATCAGTACTCACTCCCACTTGGACTTTCTCTCCTTCATCTGAAGTTGCGACCATGCGGTAGACAGATGGCGCAGCACATAAGCAGAAGCCAAGGTCATTCCACAAGTCCGCTTATCTCTGAGTCCATTTTGTGGACTTCCACCCTGGTGTGAACTGTGCCTGACAGACTTAGAGTTTAGTCAAGAAAAGAACTTTGTATTAGTGTTAATATAAAAAAACTTGATAGAGTTCTTGTTACATACTAGTCTACCTTATAAATAAATAGAAATGAAAATGAAAATGAGAAAGAAATAAGAACAAAGTTCACTATCTTCAACTTTAACACAAAGTAGTTATCTATTTCTTCTAATTCTTAGATATAGTCTTAGTTACTAAGTACTAGTATTTAAGACACCTAGATACTCTGTAGTTTCTCAACTTGAAAATCAACTAGCATTACACTGTTCTAGAAGTCTATCTTTCTTTATATTCTGCTTTTTGTTATAATTTTCTTTCTAAATATGGTTGTTATAGTACACAAAGATATAGTATATCCACTAAAGCTCAAGTTATCTAGAATTTGTATTTATACATATCAGATAATATTTTCACACTCTTTTAATATCTTCTGTAATTTTCCACAGATAGTTTTTCCAGATATATTCCTTATCTAATGATTAAGTAGAATGCTTTATAATAATAACAAGCTACTGAAAGCAACACCTATGCTTTGGTAGGAACTCTAGCAAAGAACTAGAGTTAATAACCATAAGTAGTAATTGAAATAACAAGGTCACTTATTAAATTTTAAGTATATCTATTACTTTGACTATAAACAATACCTTGATAAAGTAGTAAAAAACATGTTTTTATATTCTATAACCAAGCCAAATAAAACTATTAAGTCTGTAACTACTCTATAGCCATTATAAAGTACTTAAGTCAAGAGCTTGAGCTCTGATTTTAATAATGTGGATAAGAGACATAATATAGAATATTGAAAGAATAAGAGATAATATAAAACCTTGTTCCATACCTATATCTGTGTCATAGACATCAAAAAAAAAAGAAGTCAACTATCCAGTTTACAAAACTAAAATATCTAAGAATTGAATTCAGTATACTATAATTCAAGAAAGAAAAGAATTATACAATATCAAATGCTACTATAGTAGTCTTAAGTCTCTTAGTCTAACTAGCTTAAACTAAGTACATTATAAATATACCAGTATCCTTAGTAAGCTATTAGACTATATTTCTAAGCTAGTTAGGATAAAGAACACTGTACTTGATAGCATCAAATTGGAGTTACTTAACAATCATCTTCTCAATAAGTTTACTAAGTGTATTAAAGAGAATAATAAGCCTGAAAGTCTTGGGAGTATTATAATCAGGTTTATCTAGCTTGGATATAATAATAGAAACCAACTTCCTGAAATATTTAGGTCAGTATTATAGTGAAAGACATATATTAGTTAGAAAAAGAATGCTTACAACATAAGTGCCATTGGTAAGAATAAGCTTGAGATACCACTAAATAATATGGTCAGAGCTTAGAGTAGAGATATTAGAATAGGCCTTAAGTGCTTCTTGTATTTTTAATAGAGAAAAGAGTATCTAGCAGTAAATAGTTTGACTAGAGATTTTATCTAGAATAGAGAGATTAGTAGAGTAGTTAGCTACAGTATTATAAGACTAGTGGAGAGCACTCTATAAGTCTGAAAGATTATTGCAGGATTGCTTTTGGAAGCAAATAGTCTCTATTGCAAGTAACTTATACTAGTTGATCTAACCTATTATTTTTCAAAGTTACTTGTTAGTAGATATAATTTTAGCAATCCTATTGTTAAAAAAGTATTATTTGGCCTGTTTGTCAGAATTAAAGACAATAAACTCTATTTATTTTCACTTCTTTTTACTTTTCTATTTTATTTTATTTTCTTATTTGAAACTTAGAGTTAGAGTTAGTATAATATTATATATAATTGGCATAAACCATTATACAAATATTACATGTTACAGTCACATAGTCACATATTATGGAAGATCATTGAAGATTCTAGAACAATGATATTATACATATATTAATGGCATAGACCATTAGCCAAGTATATATAAAATAGATACTCTGTAATAGAAACTCTATTAAGTTCTCTTATGTAATCCTTATGCAAGATTCTTCTTTTGACTTAACTCTGAGTTTTAAGTTGTAACACTGTTTAGTTATAGAGAAAAAAGAGAATCAGTCAGAACACTTTCTAGTTTATCTATAAGTTTTTAGTATAGTTTTACACTTATTATTCTACCACTTTTTAGACCAAGTAATAACTATAATTTTATTTACATAAGTAGTCCAGTAGTCAGAAAAGAGCTTAAAGATTACCTCAGAGAGTAAGTCAAGACTAAAAGTAGAGTTTAGTGTATAAAATTTGAGTTGAGAGAGCTCTTTACTTATAGATAACAGAAAGGCTGCTTTTTTCTTACTATCACATTTTAGGACCATTTTACATATACAGATGTTCACTGGAGTAATAGGAATGTTAGCTATCAGAGAAATATAGTCTGAGAATTATCTAAAATCAGGCTCAATGTCCAAATAATGAGTAAGAATAGAAAGTACTGGAATTGAGTATATAAGACTGTAAGAGTCTACCAAGTTACTCAAAATCTGGCTAGCTATAGAATGTGAAGAGACAAATGGGTTCCATTTAGCATCTTTGATATTAAAAGTACCCTCTATATATAACAAGTTAGAAATATAAAAAGCTTTATTAGACAAGAAGTCCATAGTAATATAAAGACTGTTGGAGTAGACTTTAATAACAAAAAGAAGTCTAGATAGTCTAGAATTAATATTCACATAACTCTAGGTGTCTGCTCAGGTTTTGTGGAAATCAAATTACCTGAGTCTGATCTGGATAAATAGAAATACTAACAACTTTATCTCCTCCAGAAGTTGTAGTAAATAGTGTAAATAAATTTTCAGGGAGATTTCTAGATAAAGAGAATATCATATAAGTTCTTTTGTGTTTTAAGAAAATTGTTCACTAGCACATAGTTCTTATAAACATTCTGTAAATAAATACAGAGTATGTTAGTTATACTAAACATACTTGTTAACTACTCATTGACTACTTTTACTGAGGCCAAACATAATACTGTAGTTGGCTTGTCTAGAGTGCACCTTAGTAGTCTTGTTAGCATGCTATTTGCTTGTCAAAGTAATGGTACAATGAATATTTATTGTTATCAACAACATAGTTCTCTTTGCAGTTAAAACACTTGAAAGTGTGAGAACAAGATATACTAGCTATAGTGGCCTCCTTAAGAGAATTAGACTTTGAATTAGTCTTACAATACCAAGCTAAGAGTCTGTAGTTTTCTACTTTGTATAGACCACTACACTTCTAACATTTAGTGTCTTGAGTATAACAGATATGTGTTGAATGTTTCCAATACCAGAAATTACAACACTGAGTAACTTTAGAATGCATAGTAGTCTTTTAGACTGTAGCAGTATATCACCCAAAGTTAAATGAGCAATTGATAAGAATCTTGTTTTCTAAGAGTTTCAGATGTTAAGATTACTAATATATCAGAACTGGAAGATATCTTTATAATTCAAAGCATAGATGTGTTAGGCATGGTTCATACTGGAAATATTACAAACTCAAGACCTTAGAGTAGGTCAAGAATATGAACCTTGTATTGGGTTAATACAAAAGAACTCAATAGAAAACTCTGTACAAGATTGTCTACCTAAAACCTAATAGTCTGTGCTCTACTATTTTAGCCTACCCTAAATGATTATGTGTTTTCCTTAAGATCAACATATGTATAACACATTATATGATATTATTCCTTCTAGATTCTTCTACTGTTTTTTATGTAATAGTGTGACCATGACAGCATTGTAATGTGACAACTTGTGATATCATACTAAACCCTAACCATAAGTTCAAAACTAGAATATAAATTAAAAAGAAGATGAAAATAGGAAATAAAATAAAATAAAATAAAGTTCACTTTTTGCAACTTAGATATTATTCTCCCTTCAAGGTTCCTACTCTAGAGAAACTTGCTCTCTCTTCCTATATTATCTTATCTTTTCCTTTCACTTTTCTCAATTTCTTTTTAACTTCCTTAAGTATTTGTTTTCAAAATTTCCATTATCTCAGCTATATAATATCTTTGCTGTATATTTTCCTGGTAATTTCCCTCTCCTAAAGTCTCTTTTTTCTGCCATATCTAATTTTTTCTGTCTTCTTACTTCTGTATTTACTTTCTCCTTAAACTTTGTTACTACTTTTTTTGTATTCTCTAAATCTTCTTCTCTTTCCCAACTATTATGCTCTACTGTAAACCCCTTCCATTATACTAGATACTTCACTACTCCTCTTACTTTTCTTTTATTTAATATTTTTTCAACTTTCCACTCCTTGACTTCTTCTACTTTTACTAGTTTTACCTCTTCTACTTTTTATTCCTCTACTTGTTTCTTGTATTGTACTACTCAACTAACATTCACAACTAGGTGAATTCTCATTGAAGTTGGCAGTCATAGTTTGACTATATTTATAGAAACTACTTGATCAATGATATATGAACTAACATATCAGTCCACTAATTTCTTTGCTAGCCTCTCCTTGAATAATAAATCTTTTGTACTCAACATTACTTTACCTCCCACTTTTATACCTCTGCCTCTTTTCTTCCTCTATCTGCTTATTGCTTCATTTTATTTTATGCTCTCTTCAATGCTGCTCCTACTTCTTCTTGTACCTTTTTCATCCTTTCCACAAACTTTGTTGCTTTTTCCATCTTTCCTTTCCTTCTAATATCTATCCCTATTCTCAACTCTCTTCCATAGTCTGCCATGAATAGAAACACTTTAGTTGTTGAATGTGCCTTGTTATTAATCACAAACTCTGCTAATACTAACCATTCTGGCCAGTTCTTTTGCCTATGGTCTACAAAGAATCAAAGGTATTATTCCAACTTCTGATTCATATATTCCATTTGTCCATTTGTTTGAGGATGGAAGGATATTGATAGCTTTGTCTCAACTCCTAATATATTATTCAACTTCTTTGTCATCTCTGCTGCAAACTGTGGTCCTCTATCTGACACAATACTCTCCAGCAACCTACACAACTTTCATATGTTATCCCTAAACAACTCTGCTAGCCTCTTTGCCAATGTCCCTTCTGTTATTGCTACAAAATGTGTCATTTTGGACAACCTGTCACAGACTACTATGATTGCATCTTTCCCAGCTACTAATGATAACTTTGTGATAAAGTCTACTGTCAAGTGTATTTATAGTTTCTTTGGCACTTCACTCAACTTCAACTTTACTGCTAGTACCTCTATCCTATTTTTCATTCTCTAACACATGTCATATCTTTTTATATATTTTCCCACATTTCTTGTTACTTTTAGCCATCAATAGTTTCTTATCACCAACTCTGTTATCTTTTACTTTTCTCTATATCCTACTACCAGTATATTATGGTACAACTGGATTATCTCTACTCTCAATGCTTTATTCTTTGGCACATACACTTTTCTTTTCTTCAATATCAAATTCCCTTCTATCTGTTACTTCTCTTCCCTCAATACTTTTACTTCTACTTTCTTCATCTCTTCTATTTGTCAAAAGTATAGTATGAAGTACATATATAGTACCAGCCAGATGTCAAAGCTAAGCTTAACATTGTGTACTTTTAGCATAACTGGTTCAGTGGCTGGTCTGTTCCTAATACTACTACTCTAACTACTTTTTCATCTTTACTCCTAGCTATTTTTATTTTTTCTAATATATCTACCTCTGGTCCTTCTATTACTAATTCTGATAAATTACAAAGCTAATGGCCCTTAATAAATATTTGATTGTTATTGTTCTTTTCCACTCCTACTTTCCAGTCTAGTCTTCTACTTAGTCTATCTGCCTTCCCTATTTTTGTTTCTAGAACATGTTTTAAGATGAAATCAAATCTTGACAAATATAAAGCCTATCTTGCTTGTCTTCTGTTCAATTTTTATACTTTTATAAAATATTCCAAATTCTTATAGTCTGTCCAAACCTCAAACTTAAATCTTATGCCCTTTAATAAATGTCTCTAGTTTTCCAACCCTCTTATAACTGCTAACATTTCTTTGTCATGAGTTTCATAGTTTCTCTCTGTCTCATTTAGAGATTTTGAGAGAAAATCTACCAGTTTCCATTTTTTATCCTCATACTCTATAGATAATACCCTTTTCATTACATAGTCCAACACATTTACTTCCATTCTTATTTTTTTGTTTAAGTCTGGTGCTGCTAACACTGGTTTTTTTGTAAACCTCCTTTTTAGTTCCTTGAACACCTCTTCCTACCTTTCTGTCCATTTCTGGTTCTGATTCTTCTTTACCATATTATGTAATAGTCTGGCTATTACTGCAAAGTCCTTGATGAATTAACAATAGTAGTTCACCAATCTTAAGAATTTCTATATATCTTTGACTCCTTTCAGAGTTGGCCAGTCCAAAACACCTTTTATCTTCTCTCTCTCTATTTTGATTCACTCTGATCCCATTACTACTCCCAAGAATCCTATCTTCTTCATCTTCCACACACATTTCTCTGGTTTTACATACAAATCATTCTCTGCTAGTCTCTTTACCATTTCTTCTACCAACTCATCATGTTCTTTTTATTCTACTCTAATAATTACATTGTCGATAAAACTTGCTACTTTTCCAGTATTGATGAGATTCCATAAAATTTTATTTATCATGGTCTGAAAAATTGCAGATGAGTTTGTTAGTTCAAAGATCATTACTATTAGCTTGAATGACTCTTCTGGTGTTGTAAATGCTGCCTTCTACTTGTCTTCTTTCTTTATTTGTACATTATTATAATCCTATCTCAAATTCATCTTAGTAAATACTTTTTTCGTACCAATATTTTATACAATGTCTGAAATAAGAAATAAAAGATTATTGTTCTTTACAGCCTATTCATTTAAATACCAATAGTTCTATATCTTCTTACCATCCTTTTTTCCTATAAAAAACACCAGTGTTATTTGAGATGACTTTGAGAATCTAATATACTCTTTCCTCAGTTTCTCTGATATGAACTTGTATACCTCTTCTCTCTCTTCTCTTGACAACTAGTATACTTTTCCTTTTCTCAGTATAAATCCTTTCTTCATATCTATTGTGTGGTCCCAGAGTTTCCTTGTTATTACAACTCAAAGTCCTTAAAGTTAGACAATAAGATGAAAACTATATATTAGAGTTTAACACAAGAGAACTTAATAGAGAACTCTGTATAGAATTATCTACCTTATATACTAAAACTTCATGATCCCTATGACTACTACTTTAGCTTATCCTAAATGACCATGTGTTTGTCTTAAGGTTAATATATATTATACATGCTATATAATGTTATCTTTCTAGAACCTTTTATGCTCTTCTCTTACTACTATATGACTTGTGACTATTACTATGATTGTGACATGTGACATGTGACAATGTGACCATTATGTCATGCTAAACTCTAACTCTAGTTCTCAAAGTAGAAAATAAAAGAAAATGAAATAAAAATAAAAAGAAAGTTTAAAAGAAACTTAGGTTCAAACTTTGTAAGTCTGACACTTGTGAGCATCTATTCACTGGCTTTCTTGCCAAAAACATAGATCCACCTATGAAATCTCTCTGGTACCTACCTCTTTACTTTCTTCTCTAACTTTACTGTTTTCTCTTCTTCATCTCAGATTTCATATTTTTCTACTATCTTTCTTACTTTCATCATCATCTTTTTTTTTTGGCTCTTTCTTTTCCCTTTTCTTCTGTTTCTTTTCTTCTTTTTTCCTCTCTTTTTTCTCTTTTTTCTTCTACTTCTGCCATTCCAACTTTTCTTGCTTTGGTTTTTACTGTTTTTTACACTCTTCTAGGCACCTTGTCATTTTAACCTCTCCTATCCTCTGTTACAACTTAAAAACCTTAAAGTTGGCCAATAAGCAGAATCTTGTATAGAGTTATGCAAGAGAACTTAATAAAAAACTCAACAGAGAACTTTATACAAGATTGTCTATCTTATATACTAAACAGTGATGGTCTGTGCTACTATTTCTCTAGTCTACTCTAAAGACTATGTTTTTGCCTCAAGACTAATATGTATAAGACATGTTGTTATAATATCATTCTTTCAGAACCTTCTATATTCTTCTCTGTGACCTTGTGACCTGTGACTGTTACCATGACTATGTCATCTGATGTGACAGATGTGTGACAGTATGATCATAACATCACCTTTTACCTTATCCCTAAGTTCAAAATCAAAAGATAAATCTGAAAGAAAATGAAAAAGAAATATTTAAATAAAGAAGCTAGCATCTAGACTTTGCATGTCTAATATCCTCTAGTCAATCTCAGGATTGTAGCATACAAGCCATAATATCTCTAGAATTATATTCTACTTCTATCCTCTAATTATGTCAATCTCTGTTCTCTCTCTATGCCCTTGATAATAAATATTTACTTCTACTATATTTTCTATTAATCTCTCTTTATTAAATGTTCCATCTACATTTCTCACATATATCAGATTTTCTATTTTCTTTAACTTAAACTCCTACTTTCTTACAAATTCTGAGTTCATTACTAATCCTGTCACTCTATTATCTAATAATACTTTTACTGTTACTCCTTCCTATGTATCTATCCTTTCTAGCCCAATCTTTACTGTTACTTCCTTTAAGAACTCCTTATTGTTTAGGTTATAGTAGAATGTATTTTCCATTACTCTAGAGAGTATTGTATATCTATTTTTATTACTGAGACTTAATACTTAATTAAGTCTCACTCCCTATTTAAATTATTATTATTCTCTTCCTATCCATATTCTAGTCTTCTTTCTTTTCCAATTCTGTTTTTTATTTCTATATTCCTGTAATTTCTAGCTAGATGTTCAAATCCCCTACAGTTGTAGCAATTCCTATTAGTCTTATTCACATCTATGGTATATAGGTTGTGTTATACAAACCTTACCTTCTAATTGGGGTACACCATTACTGCATTCATTCTCTCCACTCCTTCTATCAGAATAAGCCCTGCTGGCACCTACTGTTGAGGAGCCTCCTATCTCCTAGGCTAAACTTGAGGCCATGGTATTTGTTGCCTGAGTGCCTTTGTATTGCTTTGTTTTGGGGCTTATAGCCTCTGCTCTTGTTGTCTTCTTAGCTTCTCCTTTTCTCCACTACTTTTCCTTTAATTCCTATCCAAAATGATGGCCTGATCATACCATTACTCAATAGAGCTAGATTGCTGTTCTGAATTCATAAGTCTTCAGTATATCATTCTGTTCATTCCTCATTTAAACTCTTCTACCAATAGTCTTCCTTCATATCTGCTCCCTCTTGCTATCCTTCTGAATTCTTACACAAATTCTTTCATCATCTTGCTTTCTTACTCTAGCCTCCTTAACTTTGCTACTTTTACTATTTCTTTGTCTCCTCCCACAAACTCTTTCTTAATGTCTGCTAAAAATTCTCCTGTCATTTCATATTCCAACACTCTTGCTTCTAAGTCTTCTAGCATATTTTTCTTCCAGATGTCTGCCAATCCTTCCTATACATATAATAACATCCACTAGATCTGCTCTTCTACTGTCACTTCCCTCATCTTTATCCTTATATATAACCTACATGCTGTTACAAATTCTAAGATCTTTGATGAGATCTTGTTAAATACTTGTAACCTAGCCACTTCTGTGCTTATTGCTACCACTACTGCTGCTCTTGTTGTTGCCATATAATGACTTGTAGTTCTAAGTTGTGTCAACTCATGTGTTGTAGACTCAAAACCTTAGAGTTGGTTAAGAGACTAAACCTTGTATAGGATTGACACAAGAAGAACTCGATAAGGAGCTCCTACTTTATCTACCACTATATATACTATCCTGTCCTGGTCCATGCTACAACATTATATTACCAACCCTAAAGTCCATGCCTCTACCTCATGTCCTATTACTCATCCACATGTGTTTTCTATAAGGCCACCATGCTTCCTATATGTGCTCTGACGTCATATCCTCTACTCTATTCTATTGTCCTACGTCATTACTCTTCATCTCCATTGTACATGCATATACCATGTGTGCACCATGAGG
Source organism: Leucocoprinus gongylophorus (assembly GCA_022457215.2). NCBI lineage: Eukaryota > Fungi > Basidiomycota > Agaricomycetes > Agaricales > Agaricaceae > Leucocoprinus > Leucocoprinus gongylophorus. The sequence goes on from JAJOHK020000727.1 coordinate 15,579, forward strand.
AACCCTTGTCCCTTGACGTCACTCCTAACCCTAATTCCCTCTCTAGACTCTTCCCGATCCTTCTAGACCCTAAGTCCTTCCAGACCACTCTAGACTACTCTAGCCTATATCACATGACTTCCAGATCATGTGCCTATCTCCTAACCCTATGTCCGTTGTAGACTAATAATTACTAAGGTCTTAACCCTAACCCTAGTCCAAAGTCTGTCCATATTCTCGTATCATGACATCATGATGATGGAGATAGAGTAAATGATAGTGACTGCTGTTCAGAGAGCACAGATTCTATATTAGACTCACTTCCTAATTCATACTCTAAACTTGACATTTTCCTCTGTAAGGGCTATGTTGTGGCAACCACTAGTCACAAAGACCAATAAAGCACAAACAATAAATCTTTTAGTAAGATATTATTGTGAGAATCACAAGAGAACTCAACAAGAAGTTTCTGCTGAATTGCTATCCTATTTATATAAATTACAGATGATCCATGCTAATATTAATTTAACCTTGCACTAAAGTCCATGCATCAGCCATAAGTGTACTATGTATACACTATGAGATAGACATGCTATTAACATGCTCCTTAACATTATCCTTCTTATCCTTTTCATCTGAGTCTAGACCTTGTGACTTGTGACTGTTACTATGACTATGACATCTGATATAACTGATGTGTGACAGTGTAATTATAATATCACTCTAACCTTAATCCTAGTTCCAAAAAAAAAAAGAAAAGTCAAAAGAAAAAAAGTATAAAATCAAGAAAAATAAATAAAAGAAAAAAGTTAGTGTTTAGATGCATCATAACAGGCTAGTGGCACTCTTCTTGTCTATCTTACTCTGTCTACTGACTACCTGTCTACTACCTTACTGACTACTGTCCTATTGAATTTCTGGCTAATATCCCTAAGAAGAAAATTTCTATACTAAATAGAACTTATAGAAGATCCCACTATTTCTCTGCATAGACAAGTCACAAGGAGACCTGTAGCACAAAGCTTCTACATGAAAACTAAGCTACCATGTCTATACAAGAAAGTACATATTTCTGTACTAGTAGGCTTTGGTACAACAAAATAGCTAGATTTTCTCCACCTAACTAGTATACTTCTTAAGCTTAGGGTCTAACTATTCTTCTTGACTTTGGGTATGTTGCCCTTGGTTGAGAATGATAAAAATTAAGAGTGAGTTTGTAGAGAGGGCCTTGTATTGGGCAGTCTCAGGAATAGGAATTGAGTTCTAATATTACAACTTAAAGATCTTAGGATTGATTAAGAAGAAGAATCTTATATTGGGTTAATACAAAAAAACTTAATAGAGAACTTTGTACATGATTGTCTATCTTATATACTAAAGCCCATGGTCTATGCTCTACTACTTTAGCCTATCCTAAATGACCATGTGTTTATCTTAAGATCAACATATATTAAATATGTTATATGACATCATTGCTTTTGAACCTTCTACCATATTCTTTGTGACCTTATGACTATGTGAACATTACTGTGGCTGTGTTAGGTAATGTGACTGTTGTGTGACAGTTTGATTGTGACATCACTTAATCCTAACCCTAGTTCTAAAAATTAAAAATAGAAAAGATATTAGAAGAAACTCATGTTCAAGCTTTGTAATTCTGATATAAGTATATATTATGAAGACTACTATTATAACTTAAGTCTTTAAGTAAAGATAAATTACAGATTATAGTTTGTACACACACTACTGTTGTAACAACCACTTACCAGAACAGCACTTGTAGTTTGCTTACTTCAGCAAAGCTTACAGAAGGCTATCTAGTAGTAGAGATTACAAGAGAACTCAACAAGGAGCCCTTGCTGCATTGCTCCTCTATTTATATAAATACAATGTGGTCCATGCTACAACAATATCTACCGGCCCTTATGTCCATGCCTCTACCTCATGTCCTATTACTCATCCATCATGCTTCTACCTCAAGGCTACCATACCATGTTCATATGCCTTGATATCATACTCTCTTTAATCTCTGTCACTATGTGTGCACCATATGTACACCATGAGGAACCCATATCTCTTGATGTCACTTCTAACTCTAACTCTTTCTAGACTCTAAGTCTTTCTAGACCACTCTAGACTATTCCAACTTCTATCACATGACTTCTAGGTCATGTGCTCTTCCTCCATTGTAGACTAATAATTAATTACTTATCTATGTCTAGCTAACCCTAACCCTAGCCAAAGTCTGTCCACACATTCGTCTTATAACAACTATCTCTAACCTACTTATTGTGGCAACTACTTAGTCATAAAGACCAATAGCATCACAAGTGAGTAAATCTCTTAGGTGGATATCTAGTGGGAATTTCACAAGAGAACTCAACAAGGAGCCTCTTCTTAATTAGAACCCTATTTATACAAATATCTCATGGTCCGTACTACTAATAATTAGACCTGCCCTATTATCCATGCTTTAACCTTCTGCTCGCCTCACTTCTTACTCAAGGCCACTATGCATACTCCATGTGCCCTGACGTCATCTTCTAGATCCTTCCACCATGGTCTAGGTCTATGACATCACATCATGTGACATGTCATGTGACTTACTTATCACGTGCCTCTTCATCACCCAAAAGAAAAGAAAAAGAAAAAGAAAACAAAATTCCTATAAAGTCAGAAAATAAAAAATAAAAGAAAAAGGAAAATAAAAATTATTCATGTCCAAAGCGTCCCATAACACTACTCTAAAGTCTATATGCTTTCTATAAGATCAATATATTATTATTATGTTATATAACATCATATATTCCAGAATCTTTTATATTCTTCTCTATATCATATTGTATTTTCTTACCTAAGTTCAAAATAAAAAGAAAATAAATCCAAGTTCAATGTTTACAATTTTGATAACTACCAATTAAGTACAACTTATTTTTATTCTTGAGAGAAGATATAATTCTAAATATTCTACTGTTTATTGCAATCTAGCAAAGCAATATTAGGCTAACTATCAGAATAATAATATGCAAATAATCAGAAACTTAGATAGAAGTATCCAGAATATTATTTAAAAAAACAGAATATATCTAATGATAACTGAGAAAAGTTAGACTTAGTCTAAGCTTGGGCTGAAAATAAGAAAGTATACTAATATATGACAAGATTTGGTTAAGAATAAGGAAATATATAAAAAATTCTATGATGTTTGATGTTGAAGAGCACTGTTTAAAAGAATAATCTGAAGAGTCTAAAAGATTATTTAAAAAGTCAGGTCTCTTATAGTTAGATAATAATAAAATATAGTAAAGCTTATTATTTTATAGTAAAAATTTTATCAAGTTCTCTTGTATTAAACAAAAATCTACAAAAATTAATACAGAATATATACCAGAATTAAAAACAGTAAACTTTATTTATTTTATTTTATTTTCTTATTTTCATTTTTTTTCCATTTCTTATTTTTAGACTTAAGATTAGTGAGTGTGATGTTATATTTAACTGTTACTATCATATAATCATATGTCATATAAAAGACTATAAAAGGTTCCAGAACAATAACATTATATAATATATTCATTACATATTAACCTTATAGATTACATATAGCTTTAGAATAAAGTCTTGTACAAACTAACTAGCTAGTATATATAAGGTAGACACTTTATACTAAAAACTCTATCAAACTCTCTTATATTAGCTCTAATATAAGATTTTTCTTTTAAACTTCACTTTATAAGTCTTAAGTTGTAACAGAAGAGGTCTAAAAGTGCAAATGAGTTGGGAATGTTGCAAAAAAAATTGCTTAGTAAGCATATAGCCCACAATCAGTAGTCCTAATTAGATAGTTGATGCAAAATTTTTATATAGATTAAACTACTACTACTACTACTACTACTACTACTACTTGTTTATTATCATTGCTTATACTTTCTCAGCTCTCTATTAAAGTATTCACTATGAGTAAGTGGTTACCAGTTGTCCACACTGTACCATACTGCTATGCATTCTGTTCCTTCCAACAAAGAAATACTATTCATAGATTAGAACAAATATGACTATATTAGAATATAATAAAAAGTAAACTCTGTTGTGAAAAACAAAGTACTTGATATGAGTGATCTGTTATAGAAGACAAATTACTCATAGAGTTTTGATAGAAGTGATTTATTATAGAAGATATCAACATTTGGAGTTTGGACTTCAACATAATAAAAGAAATAGAAGATATGAAAGAACAGGTTTTTTATAATTTTTATGATATAGTCTACTTATTTTATTACTTTACTCTGCTCTCTCTATCTGAAATTATGGCTATATTACTTTTCAGATAAGTTCTTGTATTTGATTTAGAGATAAGTTTTCTCTCTTATTCCATGGAATATCTATAGACATCTACTTGAATCAAGAACCATGCTTAATAGGTTTACAAAGAATTGCTATATGACTACAACTTATAATAACTGTTATTATAGATCAACTAAGTAGTCAGTGTATAAGAGATATAAAGAAAACTTAACAGAGTTTTTACTAGATTTGACTCTCTACTTATAAAGATTGTATTTGGTCTATACTTTATCTAATCCTAATCTGAGACTAGTTATAAAACTTGTTAGAATAAAAGAGAAATATTTAATTATAGCCAAGGTAGCTTATTACAAGGATTTTCTAGAGTGTCTTTCACATTTCTAGCTGATTATCCTAATATAGACTATGTAAATTACATATATATGGAAAAGGAATATACAGAGGACTTTCTGTCAAGTTTTCTTATGATTCTTACAAGAGTTTGTAAGTAATACCTAGATATCTTACCAGTAGTGGCCACAACACTCAAAGTATAAAACCAAGATATATAATATAGACTAGATAATAATAAAAATGGGAGAACTAGAAGGGAAAAGTTCAATATTATCTCTCATTATACTATCTATAAATACCAAGCATATTTATAAATATTTTCCACAGCTGATATAACCATCTTCTGAAATGTACTAGCTTGAGCTGCAGAATACTGAAGGATTATTTTGTAGCCCTTCAACTTTTTCCCATGCCAACCAGACTGGTCAACCTCTGGCGACATTTGAAATATCCCCATGTGATAGACCTCAATCATATAAACAAGGCTACTTTCTCAAAGTGGAAGGGATAGTCGAA
>JAJOHK020000728.1:0-20674 GCA_022457215.2 Leucocoprinus gongylophorus
ACAAAGTGACGTCATACAACATGGACACCACATGTTGACCTCATGTATTACTCATGGTCATTTAGGGTAGGGTGCACAGTAGTTAGCACGGACCATGGGGATTAGTATATAAGGTAGACTACTTTGTCTTAGGAACTCTATCGAGTTCTCTTGTGTTACTCATATACAAGAGTCGTTCTTTTGTCTAACTCTAAGGACTTAAGTTCATAACAGTAATGTTATTAGTCTTTGTGACTAGTGGTTGCTACAACAGTAGAACTTGACTATTCCTTAAGGACTTTATATTATATAGACTCCTATTCTTTTTACTCTTACCCTTTTTTTATCTTCAATCAAGAGACATTGTGCTTCTTAGTCAAGAAAAATTATAGTTAGGCTCTAGGCTTAAGGGGTATACTAGCTAGATAGGGAAAGCTTAGTTGTTTATTTATATTATAGCCTACTAGTGTATTTTGGATACATCATCTTTTGTAAATGTGGTAGATAGTTCTTTCAAGTAGAAGACTTATACTACTGGTTTCTTTGTAATTAGTCCATGCAAAGTAGTATTGTACAGTAAGGAAATACCTAGTTTAGAGATTCTCTTCTTAAAGATATTAGTTAGAGTTTATTAGGACAGTAGTTAGTAAAGCAGTAGACAGATAGTCAGTAGATAGTGTGAGATTGGGTAAGAAGAATACCAGCTAGTACTTATAGAAAAAAAGGAATATTTTTGAAAGAGATTTTTTTTGTTGTCAAATACTATAGTAATAAGCAGTATTATAAACATCAGTCAGATGAACATGGAAGAATTAATTAGAGATGTATGGGAAAAAGATTTGAAGTAGATAATGGAAAATAATGTAATGTTGTTAAATTTGCAAAAACAGATATTGGAGTTGCAGATAGTGAAAGTCTAGAAAAGAAGGAGACAACAAGAAAGAGAACAAAAGAGGAGGAAAAATAAGGAAAGATGGAAAGAAGAAGAACAAAGAAGAAAAAAAAGAGAAAGAGAAAAAAAATGATAGATGACAAGTGGAGAAGAGTAGAAAAAATGAGGATAAAATAAGAAAGGAGAGTAGAGAAAGAGTGGAAGTAATAGGAAATGTAGAGAAGAAGAAGAGAATAAAATAAGCAAAGAGCAATAGAAGAAAGAAAGAATTTTGTTTATGGGCATATTGTCTGTTATTGCAGAAATATGGAGGAAGAGAGGTTAGCACTGATGTTCTCAAATAGATTTGAAGTATTAAAGAATAGAGTGATACAAAGGGAAGAAGAAAGTGAAAGTGAAGTTAGAAATGATAGAAAGAAGATATTGAGAGAGCAAAGAACAAAGAGGGAGGTAGAGATACAACAAATAAAAGTAGAAAGAAGAAAGTGGAAAAAGAAAGGAAAGATTGTTGAGAGAGATAATGGTGAAGATAGGATTGAAATAGAAAGAAGAAGAAGGAATTTGTAGATACAGTCAAGGTAGAGTTATTTTTTAAGGAACACAAAGAAAGGATGTTAATAGATATAATAGGAGGTCAGAAGTAAAGTATGATACTAGGGATACTATGGCTAGTATGCTATAATCTAGAAATTGATTGAAGAATAGTGAAAGTACAGATAACAAGATGTCTGAATGAATGTGGAAAAAAGCAGAGAGTAACAAAGCAAATGAAGTTAGGATGGCAGAAGCAGAAAGAAAAGAAGTAAATAGAAAGAAGGAAGGAATTTAGAAAGCCAATAGATGAGAAAGAAATAGAAATAGCAAAAATAGTGGAAGAAGAGAAAGATTTGATAGAACTGAGGATGGTAGAAAAAATGGTTCCAAGGCAGTTCTATAAATATTTAAAAGTGTTTGAAAAGAAAAAGTTAAAAAGAGTGCCAACAAGAAAAACCTGGAATCATGCTGTAGATCTCAGAGAAGGATTTGTGCCAAAAAAGAAGAAGATATACCCATTGTTACAACTCAGAAACCTTAGTGTTGGTTTGGGAGAAGAACCTTATATAGAGTTTACACAAGAGAACTTGATGGAGAACTCTTTACAGGATCTATCCCTACTTATATACTTTAGTCCTTGGTCCATGCTATGACTGTGCTACTCCTACCCTAAAGTCCATGCTTCTACCTTATGTCCTATTACTCATCCACCATAAGGCTACCATGCTGTATGCATGTGCCCTGATGTTATACTCCTTAATCTCCACTGTACATGTGTGCACCATGTGTACACCATGAGAAACTGTTGTCCCTTAATGTCACTTCTAACCTTAACTCCTTCTTTAGACTCTTCCCAATCCTTCTAGACCATAAGTTCTTCCAGACCACTCTAGACTACTCCAGGCCTATGATGTAATGACATGTGACTGGAAAGTCACATGCCCATATCTCTCTCTAGCCGTAGACTAATAATTAACTATAGGTCCTAACCCTAACCCTAAATATCTGTCCATACTTTTGAGTTATAACATCTATTGTCAAGAATAAAGAGAGAGGAAGTACAAGAGTTTGTGAAAGACCAGTTGAAGAAGAGATATATTTGACCATTAAAATCACCACAAACATCATCAATATTCTTTATACTAAAGAAAGATAGGAAAAAGAGGATGATGTAGGACTATCAATACTTAAACAGTTGGATAATTAAAAACAATTACTTATTGCCACTGATTTTGGATCTGATAGATAGTATAGAGAAGAAAAAAATATTTATGAAGATAGATTTACAATAGAAATATAATAATGTAAGGATTAAGGAGAAAAACAAGTGAAAGACAGAATTCTTGAGCTAGAAGAGGCTTGTGAGCTAATGATAATGTTCTTTGGGTTAACAAACTCACCAGTAACATTCCAGACAATGATGAATGACTTGCTTAAAGATATAATAGAGGCTAGGAATGTAGCAACATTTAGTAATAATGTGATAGTAGGAATAGAGACAGAAGAGAAACATGATAAACTTGTGGAAGAAGCACTGAAAAGAATAGTAAAGAATGATTTATTTGTAAAACTAAAGAAATGTGTATGGAAAGTAAGAGAGATTGGATTTTTAGAAGTGATAATAGAGCCAGATAGCATAAGGATAGAAAAGGAAAAGGTTCAAGAAATAGTAGATTAACTGGTGTTAAGAAGTATAAAGGATGTACAGAAGTTTTTGGAATTGGCAAATTATTATAGATGGTTTGTCAAGGATTTTGCAAGGGTAGCAAAACCTTTACATGAAATAACAAGGAAAGATATAAAGTGGAACTGGAAAGAGAAACAACAGAGAGCATTTGAGTTGAAGAAGAGGTTTATAATGAAGCCAGTCTTAGTTATACTAGACCTAGACAAAGAGATAAGAGTAGAAGTAGAAGTATTAGATTTTGCTATGAGAGAAGTATTGTCAATGAAATGTAAGGATGAGAAGTAGAGACCAGTAGCTTATATTTCTAAATTATTGAACAAGGCCAAAAAAAACTATGAACTTCACAATTAAGAGATATTGGCTATTATCAGATGCTTAGAGGCATGGAGGTATTTCTTAAATGGCACCAAGAGTCAGTTTGAAATATGAACTGATCATAAAAACTTGAAGTACTTTATGAAGGCTTAGAAGTTAAATCAAAGGCAGGCTAAATAGGTATTATACTTGTCAAGATTTGATTTTGCTTTGAAACATGTAGCTAGCAAGAGTATGGGACAAGCAGATAGTTTGAGTAAAAGAGTAGATTGGGCAAAAGGAGTAGAGAAAGATAAAAAAAATCAGATAATGTTGAAAAAAGAGTGGTTGAAAATTAGAGCAATGGAAAAGAGATAGTTATTAATTGAGGGAGCAGAGGAAGAAATTATAGAAAAAATCAAAAGGTCAGAAGCAAAAAATGATAAGGTAGTAAAAGCAGTAGAAGAAATGAAGAAGGCAGGAATTAAAGTATTGAGAAATGATAAATGGCAGATTAAAGACAAGTTAGCATTAAAAGAAAGAAAGATGTATGTTCTGAGAGATAAAGAGTTAAGACTAGAACTAGAGATCATTTGGCTTCACCACAATACACTAATAGTAGGACATGGAGAGTAGTAGAAGATAGTAGAGTTGGTCACTAGGAATTATTAGTGGCCAAGAGTTACAAAAGAAATAAAGCAATATATGGGGGATGTGATCAGCATCAGAGAATAAAGAATAGGGCAGAGATGCCAGTAGGAAAATTAAGATCTAATGAAGTTTAAGAAAGATTATAACAACATATATTGGTAGACTTTGTTATAAAGCTACTAATATCAAGGGACTATTATTTAATTTTGGTAATATATAATAGGTTTTCAAAAATATTGCATTTTATTGCAATGACAGAAAAAATAATAGCAAAAAGTTTAACTAAGTTGTTTAGAGATAATATGTAGAATTGGGTTGCTAAAAATGTGATTTCAGATAGAAAGCCCTAGTTTGTGGCAGAATTGATAAAAGAGTTAAACAAAATATTGGAGATAGAAACAAAGCTATCTATAGCTTATCACTCACAGATAAATAGACAGATAAAGAAGAGAAATAAAAAGCTGGAGTAATACTTAAGAATGTATATCAATTATAGACAAAGCAATTGGTTGGAATGGTTGGCAACTGCAAAGTTTGTCTTTAACAATAAAGTATATATAGCAACAAAATTATTACCATTCAAAGTTATCTATAGAAGAGAACCAAGAATGTTTTGATATAAGAAAAAAAAAGAAGTATGTAAAAGTGAAGGATTTGGTAAAAGAGATGAAAGAGATATATGAGGAGGTAAAAGTGATATTGATAAAATTTCAGGAGAAAATGAAAAAATATATGAATAGAAAGTAGTGGAGTATAAAGTAGGAGATAAAGTATTGATAAGTATAAAGAACTTTCTAGTGCAGTTGATGAAAAGAAGTTAATAGAAAAGTATATTACACCATATTTAATTAAGAAAATTATATCAGAAAATACAGTAGAGTTGTAGTTACCAGTATTGTTAAGAATACACCCAGTAGTTAATATAAGCAGGATAGTAAAGTATCAAGAGCAGATAAAGAGACAGAAAAAGATCCCATCTTTTCCAGTATAAATAGAGGAGGAAAAGAAGTATATAGTAGAAAATATTTTAGATAGATAGGAACAGAGGGAAAAACTAAAGAATTTAGTATAATGAAAAGAATATACAACAGAAGAAAATATGTAGGAGAGGTTAGAAAAAGATGTGAGAGGATTAGTAAAAGAGTTTGAGAAGGAAATGAGTGAGAAAGAAGTATGAGAAGTAGAGAGAAGAAAGGCAAAAGAAAAGAAGAGGGAGTTAGAGTTAGAGTTAAATCCAGAGGTAGAGAGTTTCAAGAGGAGTGAGTTACTAGAAAAGTATACAGTAAGGATTTTATTTGAATAAGATGATAAGAAGTTTGAGTGAAATTAAGTGAAATGGAAAGAAAAGAAAGGAGAAGCAAGTTTCTTTAGAAGCAGAACCTAAAAAGAGGGATACTGTTATAGTATACTTGAACACTGACATTTTTCTTGATTTAATATTTCTTTTCTTCTGATTTTGATTTTCTTGGACAATAAAGAGCCATATAACTGCAGTTACATGATGTAATATCATAGGTCTGGAATGGAGTAAAAGAGATTAGAACAATGATGTTAGGGAATATGTTTACTTTATAGTAATAGTATGGTAAACTCATAGATAATATGTATACTTTAGAGTAGGACTATTTATTGCTAGCACAGACCATCTATATATTGTATAAATAGTGTAGTAATGTATTGAGGACTCCTTGTCAAGTTCTCTTATGATTCTCACAAGATACTTTACTTATAATTTTATCTTAGTGATGCTATTGGTCTTTGTGACTAGTGGTTACCATAACAACTATGATCATATAATATGTGATATCACTTTAGGGTAAGTATAAAAGTACTACACACAGACTAAGTACCAAATGTATAAGTAGTAGTTAAATCTAACAAAACTTTTTATTGAGTTCTCTTGCTATTATAACTTAAGAGTAGCAGTTATAACAACAATAATCTTAGCTTCAACTTATATATTGTGCTATTTATATGTTATATAGTTATAATTTCTAGAATAGATATGAATAAACAAGAAGAGAGAAAGCAAGAAAGAAGATGAACTAAGATATTTTTAGTCAATTATTAGCCTAAGATTAGTATAGGGTATCTACTAGCCTTAAATATTATGAAAGATGTTTAAATAAGAAAACTAAATTCATTGATTGATGTAATTTATAAAAGTAAAAACAGAAGCTAGAATAAGAATAAGAACTCTATTACAAAAAGAAGAATACTCTTGGAAATGAATAAATACTATTTATTGCATAAAAAAATATGACTTAGAAATAAAACAAGTACTATCTATTATAGAGAAGAATATTACTTAGAGTTTAGATTATGTATTAGATACAGTTTACACCTTGGCAACCAAGATCTATAGTAAACTCTTAAAAGATGGATAAATAGTATACTTATCCAGAATATATAAAACATAAATGACAAAACAACCTTCAGCTTTAGCTTATATATTGTATTTTTACTTGTTATACTAGATATATTTCAAAGAATGTATATTATAAACTTAAGACCCTTGTATAAGATTTATACAAGAGAACTTAATAGAGTTCCTAGTACAGAATTGTCTATCTTATATATGCTAGACTACTGGTCTGTACTACACTACTATGAGTCTATTCTAAAGAGCTATATATTTTTCTTAAAGTCAACATATATAATATATATTATATAATATCATCTTTATTCTAAAACTTTTTATAATGTTTCCTATAATACATAATTGTGTGACTTGTGACTGTGACAGTTATGTGTGACATCACATTAACCTCTAATCCTAAGTTCAAAATAAAAACTAAATAAAAATAAGAAATAAAAATAAAAATAAAATAAGTCTATTATCTTCAAGTCTGATATTACCTCTCTTCAAGGTTTCTTCTCTAGAGAAACTAACTTCTATTTGTACCAGTTCTTCTCCAACTTCTTTACATACTCTACTTTAAATTTTCCATTATAATATCTTTGCTATATACCTCCTTGGTAATTCTTCTCTTCTAAAGTTTCTTTTTTCTACTATATTTAATTTTTCTTGTCATCTCACTTCTACATTCATTCTTTTCTTGAATTCTACTGCTATTTCCTTTACATTCTCTAAGTCTTCCTCTCTTTCCCAAGTATCATGTTCTACTGTAAACTTCTTTTATTACACCAAATACTTCACTACCCCTTTTATTTTTCTTTTATTCAAGATTTTTTTTACTTCTCATTCTCCAACTCCATCTACTTTTATCTGTTTTACTTCTTCTATCATCTGTCTCTTCACTTGCTTTCTATATTATACTACTTAACTAATATTTACAACTGGGTAAATTCTCATCAAAGTAGGTAGTTGTAATTTGACTACATTAGTAGAAACTACTTCATCAGTAATATATGAACCAACATATCAGTCTACTAATTTTCTTTTTAGTTTTTCTTTGAAAACTAAATCTTTTATACTCAACATTACTTTATTTTCCTTTTTTTATTTTTCAACCTCTCTCTCTTTATCTACTTACTACTTTATTTCATTTTGTACTTTCCTCAATACTACTTCTGCTTCTTTTTGTACTTTCTTTATCCTCTCAGCAAACTCCATTGCCTTTTCTACCTTGCTCTTCTTTCTGATATCCACTCCTATTCTTAATTCTTTACCATAATTTCCCATAAATGGAGATACTTTAGTTGCTAAATATATTTTGTTGTTTACTACAAATTCAGCTATCATTAGCCATTCTGGCCAATCATTTTACCTATAATCAATGAAGAACTGTAAGTATTGTTCTAGTTCTTGGTTTGTTCCTTCTGTTTGACCATCTATTTGAGAATAGAACAATGTTGACAACTTTGTCTTAATTCTCAACATTTTGTTCAACTCTTTTGTTAACTCTGCTGTAGACTGTGGTCTTCTATCCAACACCACACTCTCTGGTACTCCATACAGCTTCCACACATTATCTCTGAACAACTATGCCAATCCTTCTACCAATATTTCATCTGTTATTATCACAAAATATATCATCTTGGACAATCTGTTGTAGACTACTAGGATCACATCCTTTTTAGCTACTAACAGTAACTTAGTTATAAAGTTAACTATCAAGTGTGTTTATAGCTTTTCTAGTACTTCACTTAACTTTAGCTTCTCTGCTAGTATCCCTGTTCAATTCTTCATTTTTTAACATATATCACATATTTTTCTATGTCCCTTGTCACTCCAGACCAACAGTAATTTCTCATCACCAACTCTATTGCCTTCCACCTTTCTCCATGTCTAGCTACCAGTATATCATGATGTAACTAGATTATCTCTACTCTCAACTTCTCATCCTTTAGTATATATACCTTTTCTTTCTTTAATACCAGATCTTCTTCTATCTGCCATTCATTCCCTTATAACACTTTAACTCCTACCTTCTTTATTTTCTCTACTACTTTGGCTATCTCTTTGTTCTTATTCTTAGCTATTTTTATTTTTCTAGTATTTCTACTTCAGATTCTTCTATTATCACTTTAACTAAACTATGAATCTATTATATTTTAATTAGTATCTGATTATTATTATTATTATTCTCTACTCTTACTTTCCAGTCTTGTCTTTTATTAAGTCTATTTACTTTCTCTATTTTTGTTCCTAGAACTTGTTTCAAGATAATTTCAAATCTTAATAGGTATAAGGCTCAACAAGTTTGTCTTTTGTTTAGCTTTTGTGCTTTTATGAAATATTCCAAGTTCTTATAGTCTGTCCAGACCTCAAACTTGAATTTTGCATCCTTTAATAAATACCTCTAGTTTTCTAGCTCTCTAATTACTGCTAATATCTCCTTATTATGGATTTTATAGTTTCTCTTTATCTTATTTAAAGATTTTGAGAGATATGCTACAGATCTCTATTTCCCATCTTTGCACTCACATCTCATCTATTGCATAGTCTGATACACCTACTTCTATCCTCTTTTTTCTTTTATCTAAGTCTAGTAATGCTAACACTGGTTCTTTTGTAAATCTCTTCTTCAACTTCCTAAACATCTTCTCCTATCTCTCTATCCAATCCTACTTCTGATCCTTCTTTACTAAATCATGTGAAGATCTAACTATTACTATGAAGTCTTTAATAAACTATTAATAATAATTTGTTAGTTCCAAAAACTTCTATATATCTTCAACTTCTTTTGGAGTTGGCTAGTCCAATACTCCTTTCACTTTTACTTTCTTTATCTTAATCTCCTCCAGTCCAATTATACTCCTAATAATCCTACTTCCTTAATCTTTCACTTATATTTTTCTGGTTTTATATATAAGTTATTCTCTACCAACCTCTTTACTACTACTTTTACTACCTTATTATATCCTTTCTCTTTCTCTATTCCCACAATTACATCATCAATAAAGCTTGCCACTTCTCTAGTATTGATTCAGTCATGTAAGATCTCATTCATCATTATTTAAATATCTATAGTCTTATATTATATGCTTCTTACTATCCTTCTTTCCTATAAAAAACACTGGTGCTATTTGAAGTGATTTTGAGGGTCTAATATATCCCTTTCTCAATTGTTCTTCAATAAACTTGTATACTTCTTCTCTCTCTTTTCTTGATAATAAATACATCTTCCCCTTTCTTGGCACAAACCCTTTCTTTACCTCTATCACATAATTCTACAACTTCTTTGTTGGCATTCTCTCACTTGCTTTCTTTCCAAAGATATGGAGCCACTTGTGAAATCTTTGAGAAACTAATTTCTTAGCCTCTTCTTTAGATTTTGCCACTTCCTTTTCCTCATTCCAAATTTCCAATTCCTCTACTCCTTTCTTTACTTCTATTGTTCTTTCTTTCTTTGGTTTTCTCTTTTTCTTTTCTTCTCATTTCATTTCATTTTCTTTTTCTTTTTACTACTCTTGTTTTTCTTGCTTCAGTTTCCCATACTTTCTACACTCTTCTAGACATTTTGTCATCTTTACCTCTCCAGTCCTCTAGTTGATTTCAGGATTGTGACATGCAAGCCATGGCATTCTTAAAATTATGCTCCACTTCTGTCTACCAATTACATTAATCTTCATTCTCTTTCTATGTCCTTGATAATAAATATTGACTTTTACTATGTGCTTAATTGGTCCTTTCTTGTTGAAAGAGTCATTCACATTCCTCACATATATGAGTCTTTCTATTTTCTTTAACTTAAATTCCTGCTTCTTTGCAAACTCTGAACTTATAACTAACCCCATTACCTTACTATCCAACAATACTTTCATTGTCACTCCCTTCTGAGTATCAATCTTTTTCAAGGCAATCTTTACTGTCACTTCTCTTAACATATTCCCATTATTTAAATTACAGCAGAATATATTATCCACTACTCTAGAGAGCATTACAAACTTATTATAGTTAGAACCTAATCAAGGACTATTAGATTCTCTTTCCTATTTAAATTATAATTGTTCTTATTATTTGAATTGTCCCTATACTCTATCTTCCTTTCTTGTTTCACAAATCTCTGATTCCTATAGTTTCTTGCAATATAACCAGACTTTCCACAATTGTAACAGTTTCTTCCTCTATCTATATCTATAGCATATAGATCATACCTAGGTACAAGTCCTGTTTGTTGATTTAGGTTCACCATAGCTGTATTTGTTCTTTTTACTTCTTTCATTGGAGCAGACCCTGCCAGCACCCACTGTTGAGGAATTTCCTGTCTCCTTGGCCAAATTTGAGACCATGGCATCTATTGCTATTGTGTCTCTCTAGTATTTGCTGGTATATTCAACCTTTGAGCTAAAACTCCTATTTCTCTTTTATTCCTCAACCTCTCTTCTTTCTTTTTACTCTTTCTCTAATGCCTATCTGGATTGACTGCTCTCTTATACCACTGTTCAATACTCTTGGAAGGATATTGATATTCTACTTCTATAAGCTTTCTTCTAATTACTCCATTCATTTCTATTTTGAACTCCTCTATCAATGGTCATCTCTTATAACTACTTTCTCTTGCTACTCTTCTGAACTCTTGAACAAATTCTTCCATCATTCTACTTTCTTGCTTAATCCTCTTCAATTCTACTATCTTCATCATTTTATCATCTCCTCTTAAAATTTTCTTTCTTAGATCTGCTAAAAATTCCTCTACTGCCATATATTCTAGTTCTCCTATCTCTAAATCTTTCAACATATTTTTCTTTCAAATATCAGTTGCACATATAATAATATTTACTAAATTTACTTCTCTAAAATTATCTTTCTTATTCTTATTCTTATGTCAAGTTTGCATACTTTTAAAAACTTCAAACCTTTGCTTGCAGCCCTGTCAAATATTTGTAGCTTAGTCACTTCTATATTTGACCCAGTATTAGATTAGAGAACTACTACTCCTTTTCCTTCTAATCTCTCTTAAGCTATTAGTATCTATAAGACAGCTATTTACTCTTGTTACTGCTAGATCATCTGTTCCAAACTGATAAAGCTATGATGACTTATATTGTTGTAGTAAGGAGGTGAGTAGTGTAGGTGATCATAATTGTGGTAGTAGAATAAGAGGTGAAGATATGACAAAGCTAGTACTAGTCTCTCCTTCTAAATCATACTCTGAACTAGACTTAATCTTAGTATATCAGAGTTATGAATGTTGAACCCTATTTATTTTTATTTTATTTTATTTTTCTTTGATTTTATTTGGGATTAGAGTTTAGTGTAACAGTCACATGTCATATAACAATATCACAGTCACAAGTTATATGATATATTAAATATATATTAACCTTAAGGTAAATACATAGTCATTTAGAGTAGGCTAATTACAGTAGTAGCACAGACCATCAATCTAGGTGTATAAGATAGATAATCTTATATAGAGCTCTTTATTAAGTTCTTTTGTATAAATTCTATACAAGATTCTTTTTTCTAGCTAACCTTAAGATTTTAAGATTATAACATGGTAGATGTTAGTAGACTCTCTTTTTGTCCTATCTCACAGTGTCTACTAACTACTTAAACAACTGACTACTACTCTAAGAAAATTGTATACTAATATTTCTAAGAAAAAAATGTCTACTCTAAATAGTACTATAAAAGTCTCTATTGTTCTCCTGTGTAGGCTGGTTATAAGTAGACTAGTAGTATAGAGTTGCTATATGAAAAACTATCTAATATGTCCACAAATGATAATATATTTACTAAGCATTAGTAGACTTTAATATAAAACAGATGGCCAAGCTTTCTCTGCCTAGCTAGTATACTACTTATATTTAGAACCCAGCAATTCTTCTTGACCAAAAGACAGTGTTACTTCTTGGTTAAGAATAATGAGAGAATAAGTAAGAAAAGACTCTGAGTTAGATAGTTTCAAGAAAAGAGTATCAAGTTCTAATATTACAAACTTAAGACTTTAGAATAGGTTAAAAGAAAAAACTTTGTATAAGATTTATATAAGAGAATTCTATCCTAAAGAGCTATATATTTTTCTTTAAAGTCAATATATATAATACATACTGTATAATATCATCTTTATTCTAGAACTTTCTATGATATTTCTTATAATATAACTTATAACTAATATATGACATTATGTTATGTCATGTAACAGTTTGTGACAGTTACATATGATATCACACTAACCTCTAACTCTAAGTCCAAAATAAAAACTAGATAAAAATAAAAATAAAATAAGTTCATTATTTTTAAGTCTAATAATATACTTAGAAAGATTGAGAAAGGTTATTCTATTGAAAGAGTAAAAAGATATATCATTGCCAATACTAGAAGAGAGTAATAGTTTTAATTAATTTTCAGAATGAGGTTTATATTATAATTATCTAACTTATATATTAATGTACTCTATCTAAAATAGTAACTAGGAAATAGAGACTGTAAGTGATATCTGAAAACATCATCACTTTTTTCCTCCTACCACCATCTTATGTGGTTAGTACTCATAGAAAATAGTAGTGGTTTGTACTTTCTTCATTATCCTTTACTACTATGAGCTAGTTCAACATGAAATCAAAACAAACCAACAACAAGAAATAGTTATCATCTTTTATCAGTCTATTCCTAAGCCCTGGTTTCCAAAGGCCTCAGAAGAATACAGATATGGACTGGAGCATGGATACTCCACAAGCTCCTGCCTCATCCTCACTACATGTTTTGTCATCTCATGTTCCATTATATAATATGGATTCAAATGGCAAGAACAGAGCAGAATCCACTGCTCCTTTTATATTAAATTATAGTGAAGGTCAACTATTGATCACCAGCTCTTGGGATGGAGCACACCAAGCATTATCCATATTCAGAACTGAGGATACTATCTTCAAAGACACTGAAATGATTTTCAATTCCATCAGAAGATTAAGGTCTTACATCAAACATTATCTAGTGGACAAGGTGCCACCAAAGGGAGAGTTTGTACCAGTTGTTGAATATCTTTGGAAGTTAATTAACACAATATACGCCACAAAGTAGGATTCTCTCATTTTCGATAAAGAGAAGACTCTGACTATTAGGAAATGTGTTAGAGAGCATATTGTACCTTATTACAGACAAAATCAGCTATTAACCTCAACTTCAAACATAAAGATGAATACTCCTTCCTCTCTGCCTTCTGCAGAGAATGCTCCTCTGCCAACTACAAATACATCAGTGGCCCCACCTCCTCCCAACAAGAATGTTGATTCTACTGTCAAGAAGGCTCCCAAACCTTTGAACATGAAGAAGTCCTATATGCAAGCTTCAAAATCTAATTTCTTGTACATTGAAGACATTTTATGAGTCAAGGAAGTGTTTCCTGCTTTGTCGGTGAACAAAGTAAAAAAAGTATTGAAAATAAGAAATAGCAGAGAGGGTAGTAAGAAACCCAGGATCAACATGATGACTAGAGTGCCATCAAGGAATGAAGTCATTATACCAATGGCTAAACATATTGCTAAGTTGATCGTCAACTCAGCTCACACTCACATTACTAATGTCAATAAATGTCTGAAAAACTTCAAATCAGACATAGTTGCCAATTTCATTTGCATCACAAATAATGGAATTGTCATCACTACTAACAAACTAGCAAACAATCTCAATCTATCAACAATTGAGAAATATCTCAAAAGCATCCAAAATATCAATTTAGACTCGATCAAGAGTCCATGTCTCCCAAAGTCCAAATTATACATGAAAATCATTGGACTTCCATACAAAATTGAACAAGATGTTATCTCTCCTGACTATATTGAGAGCATTCTTAAAGAAACCCATCTTTTCAAAGATGTTATGTTGGCCTCAAAACCTCATGTCATCAAAGCATCTCCAAAATCAGACATAGTGGTGGTCTGGGTGAATATCTAGGATTCCCAGAGCGGTTCTTTGGTAAAGAACATCATCAATCATCACTACTATCAAAGGTACCAATATGAACCCAGATGTCCCACAGTGCAAGAACTGTTGGAAGTGGGAACATTTGACACTTAGTTGCCATTCTCATATCTCTAGGTGTGCCAAGTGCTATGGAGCTCATACTACCAAATACCACAGAGAGAAAGCATAGTGTTGTATGGATAACAAGAAAGCAAATTGAATAGCCACCAAGAAAGGCAAGCCATGTCCTCACATCTTCAAATGCATGAACTGCAAAGGGGATCATCAAGCAGATAGCTATAGTTGTCCGTATTGGCACAACTGTTTCAATAGAGATTGGCATAGTAGAAAACAATAGGAACTCTTTCAAAAGTAGAGTACAGTAATATAGCAATCCTGTTAGCCTAGATTAGTTTGTTTTTTCTTCTTCTTTTTCTTTTTATTTTTCTTTTTTCATGTAGTTTACCCATCAATATATTGTAGCTACTTATGTTGTAGCAACCACTTGCTGGAATAGCACTCGTAGTATGCTGACTTCAGCAAAGCTCTCAATAGGCTATCTAGTAGTGGAAATTACAAGAGAACTCGACAAGGAGCCCTCGCTACATTGCTTCTCTATTTATATAAATATATCATGGTCCGTGCTACAACAATAATTACCTGCTCTTATGTCCATGTGTTGTCCTCATGTTCTATTACTCATCCACATGTGTTTTTCCTTAAGACCACCATGCTTTCTACATATGCCTTGACATCATACTCTTAATCTCCACTGTACATATACATACCATGTGTACATCATGAGGAACCATAGTCCCTTGACATTACTTCTAACCCTAACTCCTTCTAGACTCTTTCCGATCCTTCTAGACTATTCTAGCCTCTGTCACATGACTTCCAGGTCATGTGCTCTCCACCTATTGTAGACTAATAATTACTACTGTTCTATATCTGTCCTAACCCTAACCCTACCTAAAGTCTGTCCACACTCTTGTCTTATAACAACTTAGTAGTTACCATGGCCTGCTATTATATCCTGTGTTATAAATTGTTGATTTAAAAAAAAAAAGTGATATCTGAAAAGTAATTAACATGAAATAAATAAATTTAATCTATATTAGATAATAACTGTAAGTATAGATAAAAAAATAAATATTACCTTTGGGTTTGGATATAACCAGAATATAACATTATAATAAATTGACTGATCTATACTAGATAGGTTATAAAAGCAGAAGAATCTCTAAATAAAGCTTATCTATCATGGAAGTATTATAGCAATTAAAACTCATGATTGTTACAAATAATTATACTTTATATTTTACAAATTTTTACCTCATATTTGTTTCATGTTTTCTATAGTTTGGATATATTAGAGTTTGTTTTATTATATGACTTATAACTATTACACCTTGTGTTTTCTTTATGTTGTATTAGTGTTATAACAACTACTAGTTATAAAGACTAATAGCATCACTAAGATAAACTTAATAAGAAAGTATCTTATAAGGATCACAAGAGAACTCAACAAAAAGTCTCTAATGTATTCCTATACTATTTATACAAGTACATATAGTCTATGCTAATGGTAAATAACCCTACTCTAATGTTTATATATCTATTATAAGATAACATACCATTAACATATACCTTAACATTATTTTTCCAGCCTTTTCTCCCAAAATCTAGGCCTATAATATCATGTTATGTAATTTATCATATAACCATAGTCATATGCCTTTTCATCATCTAAAAATAAAATTAAAATAAATTGTTAGTATCCAAGTATACTATAATAGTACCTCCTTTTCAAAGTTCCACCTCTGGAAAAACTTGCTCCTCTTTCCCTTTCTATCTTACCTAACTTCTCTCTAACTTCTTCAAATACTTATTTTTGAACTTCCTATTATTCTATCCAAACAAAATCTTTGCTGTATACTTCCTTAGCAACTTACTCTTTCTAAACACCTCTACTTCTGAATTCAACACTCTTTCTTTTCTCTTTTTTTTCTTATTTTATTTCTTCTTCTTTAATTTCTTTCTCAAAATTCTCTACCAAGTCCATTATATTTTCTAAATTTTCCAATCCTTCTCAAGTATCTTCTTCTACTATATATCTTTTTTACCTTATTAGGTACTTTGGTTTTTTTATCAACAATTTATAACACAAAGTGTAATAGAAGTCTTGTTACAACTTAAAAGCCTTAGTGTTGATCTAAAAGAAGAACCTTGTATAGGGTTTACACAAGAGAACTCAATAGAGAACTCTATACAGAATTGTCTACCTTATATACTAATATCTAATGGTCTGTGCAAGCTATTTCTAGCCTACTCTAAATGACTATGTATATGTCTTAAGGCCAATATGTATATCATACATTGTATGACGTTATCCTTCTAGAACCTTCTACATCCTTCCATGCATCATGTGACTTGTGACTATGTCATCTGATATGACCTGCTATGTAACAGCATGATCTTGTCACTCTAGCCCTAACCCTAGTTCTAAAATAAAAGGAAATAAATCAAAAATAAAATAAAAATGAGAAAAGAAAATAGGAAAAATGTTAAGTCCACTTCCTTCATTCTTGACAAGTCTGTAGTAATTACTATATAGTTATATACATTTAAAAGCAAACATGTAAAATTGAAAATGAAAATGAAAACTATATCTAAAAATAACAGAATCACTACATTACTGTATTCTACTTTCATAGAGTTCTTGTTGTTTTCTACCATACCACTTTTTGTTAAAATGGTTTTGCCAATAAGGATATGAATTGCTATCCACTTAATAGTTTCTCTTGCAGTTAATGTACTTGAAAACATAAGAACAAAGCACACCTTTCTTAGTAGTAAGCTTTGGTAGGTTCATCTTGGAGTTTTCTTTGTAGTACCACACTTTCTCCCTATGATGCTTAGATTTATAAGGTCCATTATATTTGAAATATCTAAAAATGTGTGATCAGCAACTAAGTATTGAATATCTCTATTTTCAACAGTTCTTGTACTATAAAATACCAGAATTCATGTTTGTACTACAAGTAGTAGTAATATATTAAATCATTGGTTGATAATATTCTTGGCTTTAAACCTTCTCTGTGAGTCCCATATGTCAATCCAAACTATAGCTAAATCAGAGTAAGAAGAGGCCTTGATAATTCAAGACTTTGAAGTAAGGACAATATTGTTGAAGATATGTGATTTTTTAATAACTTCTTTAACTAGTTCAGAAGTAATTGGATTATTAGTATTTTCTGCATAGTAGGAAAGACCTAGAATTTTTAGATATAATTTTGATTATAGTAGATGAGGACTTTTAATAAAGTCTTGTATTACTTTCAATGATTATTATATTGCTTTCACTCATAGACCTGTTTTTTTGAGGGTTTCTTGGTAGTCATGTTGATCTTTGGTTTAACTAGTTTGGATTTGTTGATAATATTGTTTATCTCAACAGTTTTCTTGGATAATACAGTTAGAAACATATCCTTAATATGAATAATATCTTTGATGCTGATCTTTAAAGCCTATATATATGACTTCTTATTATTGATAAGTAAAGCCAATTTGTTGTTGTTTGACTTTGCTGGGCTCAGAGAAGGATTAGATTTAGGGACTTTAAGAACTGCTAAAGAGTTCCTGATAAAGTGTAAAAATACATATTGTTAAAACATTTTGGTATTTTCATTCATACTGAGATAATTCTAGCCAGACTTATAAATTGTATTAATGAAATGCCAACCTACACAACTGATATCTGTTAGTTCCAGAAAATCTTTTGCAGGTTTATTACCAAGAGAATATTACTTAATAAATGTTCCTATCCTGAGAAGCAAACATGTAATGTTTTAAATATTAGTTCTGGTAAATTTATTAATCCCAAGTAATGAAACTGGAGTAAAGAGGCCATCTCAAAGATCTAGGTCTGCTAGTTGATTATTGTTGTATAGTACCAAAGATTCCAACATGGGTTCAGCACTACTTTTCATGTCTTATTCATAAGATATAAACATATTGATTCTTACAAATTACCTTGCTGCAGACACATTTACTCCTGTAGGTTGAGTGGTTGCAGAAGTTTAAGAGAAAGAAGGTTATATGGAAGAAGAGAACAAAGCTGACAATGCTTCTCTATTAACAGTATTCATATAACTAATAAATGAAGAATGATTCACATTTATAGTCAGGAGATCTACTAACATAAAAGAATTAAGTACAGTATTAGTCTTTTTTGAGCTTGTAGGGACTAATGTGTTTTTCTTAGGATGGTTGGAATAAGAGGCCCATGAGATAGATTGTTTAGTCATTTTCTTGGACTTCATTGTATAGATATTTATAATAGATGTTAGTCAGATAGATATTTGAGAAGATATGTGTTATATTCACTAGTTTACTACTAGGTGCTACCATACAAGATGGTAGTATAAGTAGTTGTATTAGGTACTTTGATTCCTCTCTCATATCTCACCTATTCAATATCTTTTCTACTTTATATTCCTTTTCTCCTTTTGTTTCTACTAGAAGAGGTAGGATTTTCTTTTGTCTCTACCTGCTTCTGATATATTGCTATTTTACTTACATTAACTACTAGATGAATTTTTATCAACACTAGTAACTCCAACTCTATTGCATTTTCTGATATAATTTTCTTAATTTTGTATAGTTCCACAAATTTCTCTATCAACTTCTTTGTCTCTCTATTCCTCATCTACTACATCAAATCCTTTGTACTCAACAATACTCTATCTCCTACATTATTGTTTTTGCTTCCTCATGCATCTCCTTCATCTTTTTTACAAACTCTTTTGTCTTTGTATATTTTCTCTTTTTTCTTATTTCAAAGCTCATCCTTAGTTCTCAACTATAGTTAACTTTGAATAGTAACAACTTTGTAGCTGTATAGACTTTATTATTGAAGGCAAACTCTATAGTTGTTAACTATTCTAACTAATTGCTTTGCCTATGATTGATGTACATTCTCAAGTACTGCTCCAATTCTTAATTTTTCCTCTCTGTCTATCTATCTGTCTGTAGATAAAAAGCTGTAAATAACTTTATTTTTATTCCTAACATTACACAACTTCTTCATTAATCCTGCCACAAACTGTGGCCCTCTATCCAATATCACACTCTCTGGCAATCTATATAACTTTTATATATTATTCCTAAATAACTTAGCCAAACCCTCTACTATTATTTTTCTGTTATCACAATAAAGTGCAACATTTTCAAAAATATATTATATACCACCAAAATTGAATTATAGCCTTTTGATATTGGTAACTTTGTAATAAAGTTCACTAATATATGCTACCACAGTCTTTATAGTACTCCATTTGATCTCAATTTTTCTACTGATATCTCTGCTCTATTCTTCATTCTTTAACACTGATCATATCCTTTCATATATTGCTTTACCTCCTTTGTTACTTTTGGCTACTAATAATTCCTAGTAACCAACTCTACTGTCTTTTATTACCCTCTATGTCTTACTATTGGCATATCATAATGAAGCCAAATGATCTCCAATCTCAACTCCTTATTTTTTGGAGCATATATCTTTCTCTCTTTTAACACTAACTTATTCTCAATCTACTACTCATTATTTCTCAATACTTTTACTTTTGCATTTTTTATTTCCTTTGCTGTTTTTACTATCTCATCATCCTTTACTTCTGACTTTTTAATTTTTTCTATGATTTTTTCTTTAGCTCCCTCAATCAACAACTATCTCTTTTCCATCATTCTAATTCCTAACCACTTCTTTTTTAACATTATCTAATTTTCATTATCTCTTTCCACTTCTTCTGCCTAATTTACTCTCCTACTCAAACTGTCTGCTCATCCTATACTCTTGCCAGTTATATGCTTTAAGGCAAAATCAAATCTTAACAAATATAAGACCTATCTAGCCTGTCTTTGATTCAACTTCTAAGCTTTCATAAAATATTCCAAGTTTTTGTCATCTATCCAAATTTCAAACTGACTCTTTGTTGTAGCAACCACTCGTCACTCAAGGACAAATGATCTCACAACAAGCAAAGCTCTCAGTAGGCTATCAAGTAACGAATGGGGGATTACAAGAGAACTCGACAAGGAGCCCTCGCTGTATTGCTCCTCTATTTATATAACTTACAAGTGGTCCGTGCTACAACAATGTGTCTACCTCATGTCCATCCTCATGTCCTGTTACTCATCCACATGTGTTTTCCATAAGGCCACCATGCTTCCTACATGTGCCTTGACGTCATACCTTTAATCTCTGCTGTACATGTGCACACCATGTGTACACCATGAGGAACCCATGTCCCTTGAC
>JAJOHK020000729.1:0-20664 GCA_022457215.2 Leucocoprinus gongylophorus
TTTACCTGGTCACATTCTATTCCTGCATATTTAAGACTACTAAGCTTAACTATAACATACATGACAAGGAACTTCTCATAGTTTTTAAAGTCTTTCATACCCAGCACCATTACCTAAAAGGGTTAGAGCTTCTTATAGATATTATTATGAATCATAAGAATTTGGAATACTTTTTGACTACCAAAATTTTCTCCTATTACCAAGCAAGATGATCAGAATTTCTCTCCTAGTTTAACCTTATCATTCACTTTTGTCTAAGATGCCTAGGGTTCAAACCTAATGCTATTATCCATAGAGAGGAAAGCATCACCTACACCTCTGTTAACCTACATAACCTCTGTTTTGTCTTTACTTACAGTTAACTCATGACATTTCTCCAAGCTACTACTCTGAATTCTCCATTCTTCTGGGCTATTATTATTGTAGATCTTGATAGCTTATATAATAATATCTGATCAGCAATCACATAAGACAAGATACTCCAAGAATAATTCCTTCTCCACAATCTAACAGAATACTGGTTGTTGGACATATCTGGACTTCTACTCAAGGACAAAGAAATCTATGTGCCACTTGTAGATAATCTTCACATATGTGTCCTATAGTACTATCATAGCTATATCATCATAGGATATTTGAGGCAAAATAAGATACTAAAACTCATCTGTTGCAGATATACTTGGCCCTCCATATATACAAATATCAAAAGTTTCTGTAATTCTTGTATTACTTATATAAGATCCAAACCACAATGTTACAAGCCACATAGATCACTCAAGCAACTTCCAATTTCTGAATAACTCTAGAATTCAATCTCCATGGATTTTATTAAGAAGCTATCCTTCTCATCTGAATTTGACACAGTCCTAATCATTGCAGACTAACTCTCCAAGTAGACCATATTCATCCCAACAGTAGATACTATTACCTCACATAATTTGGCTAGACTATTCATGATCTATGTTTTCTTCAGGCACAATGTTCTATCTCATGTCACTTTCAATTGTGAATCTGAGTTTGTTTCAAACTTCTTCTAGTCCTTAGGGACTGCTCTCAACATATGACTTTATTTTACTTCTGGATATTATTCTAAGGGGAATAGTCAAATGAAATGCACCAACCAGATACTAGAACAGTATTTCTGTATTTACTACAACTACTAACAGGATAATTGGTCAGACCTTCTTCTACTAACAGAATCTGTATACAACAATATACTAAATACTACTACTAATATCCTACTATTTGTTGCAAATAAAGACTACTATCTGAACATCAATATATACCTAGAACAAGATATCACTTTATCTCATATCCATGAATTTACTATAAGTCTTGACAAACTACAAAGTACTCTGAAAATGGATATATTTGCTGCATAACAATAGTACCAATAGTCAGCTGATGTATATAGAACCACAGTTCTAAATTTCCAGGTAGGACAACAGGTATTTGTTAAAGCCTAGTTCTTCCATATTATGCAACCCTCAAAAAAGCCATTGGAAAAATACCTGGAACTATTCAGGATCATTAATTAAGCTAGTACCCACTTATTCACAGTCTACTTTCTAAGATCAATATATATATATTAGTATTCCACATATCTATGTTCAAGTCTGTTATGTCTAAAACCTTTCCTAGTTAATTTAAACCCTACTACCACCAGTTGTAATAGATAGTAAATCCAAATATGAGATCTTTTAAATCATCAACTCAAAAATTGACCAGAGATGTGCAAGTTATTTTATGAAGTCATCTAGCTGGAATACAAAAAAATAGAAGATGAATCTAACTGGCTACCTATCTCCAAACTCACTACATCTTTGATATCATATTTGATTTTTACCAGACCTACTCCAACAAATCTATCCCAACAAACCAGATTTCTTACTATTACCTCAATTCTAATGGCCTTCCACCACCACCTTTTTCTCTTCCTTCTTTCTCTCTCTCATCTATTTTTCTCTTGGACTCAAAGTATTTATGATTTTTCTTCTTTTTCTTCCTTCTCTTTATATTATTAAAACCACAGTACTCACTGCTCCATGTGTAACTAGAGCCTTAAGACCTTAGCCTTAAAGAGGAATACTATTATATACCATCCAATATTCATATTTTTTCTATCCTCTTCTGGTACAGATTACACTCTATTCTAATCATCCATTAATCTGAGAACCAAACCCTTTATTCCTTATTAATCCTATAGAGTTCTGGATAACAACCTTATAGTGCTCAACAACCCAGACTATCTTAGTTAGTGGTTACCACAACAATAGAGACATATTGCAGAAAGTGCAACTGTTATGAAAGATAGGCTTTCACTGGAACTAATAAGGAAACATCACTGCTATGGGGAATAGTCTTCTAAATGGATAGATTTGGTATATGACAATTTAAGAATGATAGCTACTATATATAGTTCTTTAGTCTGTTAATTAACTTGGATTTATATTACAATCTCTATCTCATATCTTACAAATGCTTATCTCATAGTTATCTTAACTTAAACACATGTTGGAGTTTTTTTCATCTTGATCTTCTATTTTACTACACCATATGTTTTTCTTATATTATATCAGTTAGTGCCTCATATAGTAGTAGAGGCTTTTTCATATTTTCCTCATTTTCTTATTGTTTCCTCTAAGATACCTTAACTATTCTTTATAATCTATAGATATATATAGTAGTAGATATAGTTCTGTATTTTTACACTTTACCAATTGATCATCTCCTTACTTCTTACTCAAGTTTTTGTCTAAGTTACAATCTGAGCTAAGCTTAGAATTGTAACAATTTATGCTACACTCATCTCATTTTCTTTCAAACTTCTCTTATCCAAAAATATAACCACATGACAAATAGGCTAAATGCAATGTTATCTATTGAAACCAAGATTGTTATCTACATAATACTACTTTGAGTCTCTTTTTGGTGTTGTGGCAACCACTAGTCATAAAAACTAACACAAATATAAGCAATAAATCTCAAAGATGGATATTGTTGTGGAGATCACAAGAGAACTCAATAAGGAGTCTTTGCTGAATTGCTACCCTATTTATATAAATTACAGATGGTCCATGTTAGAGTTGAAGATAGTGGACTCTAACTATTTTTTATTTTTTTCATTTCTATTTTCTTTTCCTTCATTTTCTATTTTGGGAACTTAGGGTTAGAGTTAGTGTAACATCAAACTGTTATATGTCACATAACTCTGTCACAGTCACAATTACATGATCACATGTCACATTGGAAGAATGTAGAAGGTTCTAGAAGAACAATATCATATTGTCATATGTAAGCCCACCCATCCAGAAATTACATCTTTGCAGTGATATCATCTCCAAATTATACAAGCCTGCCTTCCATGGTGGCCACCTTTCTCACAACATGTCTTATGGCAGTGCTGCAATCCTCTGGGTATTCTGTCTTCCATGGCAGAGATACTCCTATTCAACTCAGTCTTATATAATAGAGCTACCACTGTCAGTGTATCAATACTGAAACCTCTGCTTGGGGTAATAAGGGTTTTACCACTGAAATCCCAAGCATCTTCTATACTATCCATTTGTATATAAGACTAGTAGTTATACTGTAATTTGCTAGTCTAATAATCAATGAAGATAACTCTTATTGAACTCAATCTCCAGTATTTAATGGCGACATACCAATTAGCACTCACTCCCATCTCAGACTTCTTCCCATCATCTGAAGTTGCAACCATGCAGCAGACAGATGGCACAGCACATAAGCTGAAGCCAAGGTCATTCCACAAGTCTGCTCATCTCCAAGTCCATTCTGTAGACTTTCACTCTAGTATGAACCACACCTGACACATATAGTATGTATAATATATGTTGACCTTAAGGCAAACACATGGCTGTTTAGGGTAGGCTAGAAGTAGAGTAGCATGGACCATAGGGTTTTAGTATATAAGATAAAAAATCCTATACAGAGTTCCTTATCAAGTTCTCTTATATAAACTCTATATAAGGTTTCTTTTCTTGACTCATTCTAAGATCTTGAGATCATAACAGTTTGTGCTACTAATAATTAGCCCTACCCTAAAGTCCATACATTGTCTATAAGTGTACTGTTATAAGACGAAAGTGTAGACAGACTTTAGGGTTAGGGTTAGGACAGATAAGATATAGTAGTAGTATTATTATTAGTCTACAATGAAAAAGAAAGGGGGCATGTGACTGGAAAGTCACATGACATGATGTCATAGGCCTAGAGCAGTCTAAAGCAGTCTGAAAGATTGGGAAGAGTCTAAAGATAGGATGATATCAAAAGACATGGATTTCTCATAGTATACACATGGTGTACACATGGTCAACAGAGATTAAAGGGTATAATGTCAAGGCACATGTATATGGCATGCTAGCCTTGAGGAAGAAGCATGGAAGATAAGTAATGGATATAAGAACAGTGACATCTGGATACTAACAATTTTTATTTTATTTTATTTTATTTTTCTGATTTTACTTTTCTTTTTCTTTATTTTATTTCCCTGGAAAAACGATGAAGAAGGCACATGACAAGGAAGTCACATGACAGGTCACATGATGTGACATCACAAGCCTAGAATATGGTAGAATGGTCTAGAAGATAACGTTAGGGCACATAGAGTATACATGGTGGCCTTGAGTAAGAAGTGAGGTGGACATGAGGATGGAGCATAGACTATAGAGCAAGGTTAGATAGTAGTAGCACGGACCAGGAGACATTTGTATAAATAGGACTCTAATTAAGAAGAGGCTCCTTGTTGAGTTCTCTTGTGAATTTCCCATATTATATCCATCTTTGAGATTTACTGCCTTGTGCTATCATTTATCATTGGATAAGTGGTCGTCACAACAGTAGAACTCAACTACCCTCTAGGACTCTGCGTTATGCAGACTCCTATTTCTTTTACTTACTCTCTTATCATCCTCGACCATGAGCTGTGTGCTTAAAGTCAAGAAGAAACTAAGCCGGACCCTAGGCATAAAGGGAGATACTAGTTAGACAGGCAAAGCTTGACCGGTCAATTGCACATCTGCTCACGTGTATATATCGGTCATATTACCTTGTGTGGGCATGGTAAATAGTATTTTTGTGTAGAAGGCTTGTGCTGTGAGATCACATTGTAACCCATCCACGCAGAGCAGCGGCGTAGTCCATTAAGGAGTGCCTAGTTTAGGGATTCCCTGCTTAGGGATAATAGTGTAACAGTTTGATTAGGGCAGTAGTTAGTAAGGCAGTAGACAGGTAGTCAGTAGACAGTATAGGTGGGACAAGAAGAGTGCCCACTATTACCTACAGAGGAATACCACTGTTTAGATCGACAGCGAGATAATAAACAAAGGAATACACCATTGTTAACAATCAACAACGAGAGAATAAAGGGATATATTGTGGAAAGAAGGACAAATATGGAAGAAGTAATAAGATATAGTCAAGAAGAAGAAGAGAGATTGATGAAGATAGTAACAGAAAATAATGTGACGATATTAAAATTACAAAAACAATTAGGGAAACTGCAAGTAGTAGTGGGGGAGAAGAAACAACAAGAAATAATGAGACAAAGGAAGAAGGAAGAAGCAGAAACAGATAGGTAGATAGAAGAATGCAGGAAGAGGAATGAGAAGGAGAAAGAAGAGAAGGAGGAGAAGAGAAGAGTAGATGAAGAATGGAAAAGAATTGAAAAGATGAGAATCAAGAAAGAAAGGAAAGCGGAGAAAGAATGGAGGCGTCAAGAGATTAGAGAAGCAAGAAGAGAAGAGAAGAGAAGAATAGCAATGGAAGAAAGGAAATGTTTTGGGTGTGGAGGTTTCAGCCATATGGCCAGTCATTGCAGGAATAGGGGAGGAGAGGAACCAATGCCAGTGTCCTCAAATAGATTTGAGGTATTAAAAGTTAGAGTGATGCAAAGAGGAGAAGAGAGCAGTAAAGAAGTGATAAAAGACAGAAGGGATATACTGAGGGAAGAGAAAGCTAAGAGGGGGATAGAAAAAAAAAAGACAAAGGTGGAAAGAAAGGAAAAGGTGTTAAGAGAAGTAACGGTGAAGATTGGGCTAAAGCAGGAAGAAGAAGAGGAAGGAATTGTGACAGAGGCATTATTAGATAGTGGAGCAATGGGGCTAGTAATGAGTGAGGAGTTTGTGAGAAAGCATAGGTTCAGGAGAACAGAGTTAGAGAGACCAGTACATGTGAGGAATGTTGATGGAACATTTAACTATGCAGGACCTATAGTGGATACGGTAGAAGTAGAAATATATTTTAAAGGACATAAGGAAAGAACGTCGATAGATGTGATGGGAGGACAAAAGTGGAGTGTTATATTGAGTATGCCTTGGTTAAGACATCATAACCCAGAAATAAATTGGAGAACAGGAGAAGTGAAAATGACGAGATGCCCAGATGAATGTGGAAAGAAGTAGAAAACAGGAAGACAGACAAAGCCAGGATGGCAGAAGCAAGAAGAAAGAGAAGAAAAAGAGAGAAGAAAACCAATGATAGAGGAAGAGAAAATGATAGCAAGAATAGTGGAAGAAAAGGAGAATGAAGAGGAGGATTTGATAGAGCTGAGAGCGACAGAAGAGATAGTTCCAAGAAGGTTCTATAAGTATTTGAAGATATTTGAGAAGAAGGATTCAGAAAGGATGCCGATGAGGAAGACCTGGGATCATGCCATAGATCTCAGAGAAGGGTTTGTACCAAAAAAGGTGAAGATATATCCATTGTCAAGAGTAGAAAGAGAGGAGGTACAGGAATTTGTGAAAGATCAGCTGAGGAAGGGATATATCAGGCCATCAAAGTCACCACAAATGTCACCGGTGTTCTTTGTGCCAAAGAAAGATGAGAAAAAAAGGATGGTGCAGGATTATCGGTATCTAAACAGTTGGACGATCAAGAATAATTATCCATTGCCACTGATTTCGGATCTGATAGATAGCATTGGGAAGAAGAAGGTGTTTACAAAGATGGATTTACAGTGGGGGTACAATAATGTGAGGATAAAGGAAGGAGATGAGTGGAAAGCAGCATTCTCAACACCAGAAGGGTCATTAGAACCCATGATAATGTTCTTTGGGTTAACTAACTCACCTGCAACATTCCAGGCAATGATGAATGACTTGCTTAGAGATTTAGTGGTAGAAGAGAAGGTAGCGGTGTTTATTGACGATGTGATGATAGCAACAGAGACTGAGGAGGGACATGACGAGATTGTGGAAGAAGTGTTAAAAAGGTTGGAGGAAAACAATTTGTTTGTAAAGCCAGAAAGGTGTGTATGGAAGGTTAGGGAGGTAGGATTCTTGGGAGTGATAATAGGAGAAGATGGGGTAAGGATGGAAAAGGAAAAGGTGCAGGGAGTTGTAGATTGGCTGGTACCGAAGAATGTGAAGGACGTGCAGAAGTTCTTGGGGCTAACAAACTATTATAAATGATTTGTGAAAGATTTTGCTAGGATAGCAAAGCCCTTACATGAGACAACGAGGAAAGGAAAGAAGTGGGAGTGGGGAGAGAAACAGTAGAGAGTATTTGAGGAGCTAAAGAGGAGGTTTACAACAGAACCAGTCTTGGTTACACCAGACTTAGATAAGGAGATGAGAGTGGAGGCAGATGCGTCGGATTTTGCTACAGGAGGAGTGTTATCGATGAAGTGTGAGGATGAGAAGTGGAGGCCAGTGGCCTATATTTCTAAATCATTAAATGAAGCCGAAAGAAATTATGAAATTCACAATAAGGAGATGTTGGTGATTATTAGATGCTTAGAGGCATGGAGGCATTTCTTAGAAGAAGCCAAGGGTCGGTTTGAAATATGGACAGACCACAAAAACTTGGAATATTTTATGAAGGCCCAAAAGTTGAATTGAAGGCAGGCAAGATAGTCACTGTACTTGTCAAGATTTGATTTCACTTTAAAGCATGTAGCTGGTAAGAGTATGGGGAGAGCAGATAGTTTGAGCAGGAGAGTAGATTGGGCAGAAAGAGTGGAAAGAGATAATGAAAACCAAGTAATGTTAAAGGAAGAATGGTTAGAAGTGAGGGCGATGGAACGGTTAGTAGAAGGACCAGAGGAGGAGATAATAAAAAAGATCAAGGAGGCGAGAGATAAAGATAAAGAAGTGATCAAGGTAGTGGAGGAAATGAAGAAAGCAGGAGTTAAGACATTGAGAGATGAGGAATGGCAGATAGAGGAAGGATTAGTATTGAAAGAAGAAAGAGTGTATGTTCCGAAGAATGAGAAGTTGAGGATAGAAATTATTCGGCTACATTATGATACACCAATAGCAGAATATGGAGGACAGTGGAAGACAGTAGAGTTGGTCACTAGAAATTATTGGTGGCCAGGAGTAACAAAAGAAGTAAAGAGATATGTGGAGGGATGTGATCAGTGTTAGAAGATGAAGAATAGAGTAGAGATGCCAGCTGGAAAATTACGGCCTAATTAGATACCAGAGAAACCATGGCAACACATATCGGTGGATTTTATTACAAAGTTACTGGTATCAAAAGGTCATGATTCAATTTTGGTAGTATGTGATAGGTTTTCGAAAATGTCCCACTTTGTGGTGACAACTGAAAAAACAACAGCAGAAGGGTTGGCGAGATTGTTCAGAGATAATGTGTGGAAGTTGCACGGGTTGCCAGAGAGTGTGATTTCAGATAGAGGGCCGCAGTTTGCAGCAGGAATGACAAAGGAGTTGAATAAAATGTTAGGGATAAAAATGAAGCTGTCAACAGCTTATCACCCAGAAACAGACGGACAATCGGAAAGAACAAACCAAGAGCTAAAGCAATATTTGAGAATGTATGTAAATCATAGGCAGAACAATTGGGCCAAATGGTTGGCAACAGCAGAATTTGCATTCAACAATAAGGCGCATACAGCAATGAGATCATTATCATTTCAAGTTAACTATGGGAGAGAACCGAGGATGGGTTTTGATATTAGAAAAAAGGGGAAGAATGAGAAAGCAGAAGAGTTTGTGAAAGAGATGAAAGAGAGACATGAGAAGGCAAGGGCAGCATTAGTGAAGTCACAGGAGGAAATGAAGAGACAGGCGGATAGGAATAGGAAAAAGGCAGAGGAATATAGGGTGGGTGACAAGGTACTAATTAGTACTAAAGATTTTTCAGCAGAGTTGATGAAAAGAGCAATGAAGAAACTGATGGAGAAG
Source organism: Leucocoprinus gongylophorus (assembly GCA_022457215.2). Classification (NCBI taxonomy): domain Eukaryota; kingdom Fungi; phylum Basidiomycota; class Agaricomycetes; order Agaricales; family Agaricaceae; genus Leucocoprinus; species Leucocoprinus gongylophorus. The sequence goes on from JAJOHK020000729.1 coordinate 9,168, forward strand.
TTTATTGGACCATATGTGGTCAGAAAGATCGTGTTGGAGAATGCGGTAGAGTTGAAGTTACCAGCATCATTAAGAGTACACCTGGTAGTTAATGTGAGGAGATTAGTGAAGTATAGAGAGCAGGTAGAGGGACAGAAGAAGATTCCACCACCTCCTGTTAAGGTAGCTAGGGAAAAGGAATATGAGATAGAAGAAATTCTAGATAGACAAGAGAAGAAAGGTAAGACGAGATACTTGGTAAAGCGGAAAGAATATATGGTAGAAGAAAATACATGGGAAGGGTTAGAAAATTTGAAGAATGCAATGGAGAAGGTAGAAGAATTTGAGAAGGGAAGATTTGAAGAAGAAATAAGAAGAATAAGGATGAAGAAAGGGAAAGAGACGAGGTTGAATCCAGAAGCTGAAAAGTTCAAGAGAGGGGAGTTACCAGGAAGATATACAGTGAAGTTACTATATGGGTGGGATGACAAGAAATTTGATGAAGAATATTTAAAAAAATTGCAGAAGAACTGGAATAGGTGGAAAAAGATAGGAAGAAGGGGGAAAAGGAATATATGAAGAAGTTGGAGGAGAGTTTGGAATGGAATGAGAAAGATGAGGAAACGAGTAGGGTAATTTGGGGGGACAATAAAGAAGTTCCTCTGGAAGCGGAACCCTAAGAGGGAGGTACTATCATAGACATCTGGATACTAACAATTATTTTTCTGATTTTACTTTTCTTTTTCTTTATTTTATTTACCTAAAAAGATGATGAAGAAGGCACGTGACAAGGAAGTCACATGACAGGTCACATGATGTGACATCACAAGCCTAAAACATAGTAAAATGGTCTAGAAAATAATGTTAGGGCACATAGAGTACATATGGTGGCCTTGAGTAAGAAGTGAGGCAGACATGAGGATGGAGCATGGACTATAGGGCAGGGTTAGATAGTAGTAGCATGGACCAGGAGACATTTGTATAAATAGAACTCTAATTAAGAAGAGGCTCCTTGTTGAGTTCTCTTGTGAATTTCCCACATTATATCCATCTTTGAGATTTACTGCCCTGTACTATTATTTATCATTGGATGAGTGGTCATCACAACAAACAGGACATAGATATTAGAATAAGACAATGCATATATCAAGTTCATAAATGGTGGACTTAGTTTTTCTTTATTTTATTCTTATTTTCATTTTCATTTCAATCTATTTCCTTACTTTTCTATTTTTAGAACATAGAGTTAGGGTTAGTAATAGTCATGAGTCACAAAATGCATGGAATGAAGTAGAAGATTCTAGAACAAATGACGTCATACAACATAGATACCATATATTGACCTCATGTTATTATAGTCACAGTCACAACATCATATGACTAGAAGAAAATTGTAGAAAGTAGAACAGATAATATTATAATATAACTATAGTATATTAGCCTTATAGATAGTATATGGACTAGTAGTATATATACACAGACTATGGTCTGTAGTATATAAGGTAAACAAATTTGTAGTAGAAACTCTATTGAGTTCTCTTATATCAATCCAATTTAAGATTTCTCTTTTATTCTAACTCTTTGAAACTTAAGTTATAATATTAAAACTATTATATCCCATTTTGGCCACATCTGTCTCAATCTACAAATAATACTCCTTCCTTATCTACACTTCCTGACCTCTTCTAGTATAAATCATTTATCTTTATTTCACCTCAAATATCCTTGCTAAACTCTTTCCAACTTCATAGACTTCTTGTCAAGATCATAAGAAATAGACTTAGTTTTCTTTACTTTCTCTTCTCATTTTCATTTTTATTTTCTTTTCCGATTTATTTCCCTATCTTCTATTTTTAGAATGGAGAGCAAGGGATAATCACATGATACAAGGAGAAAGGCATAGAAGGTACTAGAGGGATGACATTATACTATGTACACAATACATATTAGCCTTAAGGCATACACATGGCTGTTTAGGGTAGGCTAGAAGTATGTAGCATACACCATATGCCTTTAGTATATAAGGTAGACAATCCTGTAAGAAGTTCTCTATTGAGTTCTCTTGTGTAACCCTATACAAGGTTCTTCTCATTAACCAATATTAAGGTCTTTAAGATGTAACACTTCTATTTATAACATCTAAGAATTATTAGAAACCAGAGTAACTTGCTTAGTAGTCTCTATTCTAAATAACTACTCTAGGTAATATACTTAGTATATAAACTGGTGGTTTACACTATAATAGCCTTTTTGTCAAAGTTAAAAATAGTAGACTTTATTTATTTTCATTTTATTTCTCATTTTTATTTTATTTTCCATTTTATTTTCTTATATTAGACTTGGGGTTAGGGGTTAGTATAATATTACATATCACATGTCATAGTTACATATCATAGTCACACAGAAGTTTGTGGAAGTTTTCAAAACAATAATGTTATACCACATATCAATAATATATAGTATTTAGAGTAGGCTAGGTTTGGTATAGCACAGACCATTAGCCCAGTGTATATAAGGTAGACACTTTGTACTTGGAACTCTATTGAGTTCTCTTATGTTAACTCTAATATAAGGTTTCTTTTTTGACTTTACTTTATAAGTCTTAAGTTATAACACTTATCCTATTATAACAATCACTAGTTATAAAGATTAATAATGTTACTAAGGTAAAATTAATGGAAAATATCTCATAGAGGTTACAAGAGAACTCAACAAGGAGTTTCTAATAGATTACTATCCTATTTATACAATACATAGATAGTCCATGCTAATAATAAATAACCCTACTCTAATATCCATACATCTACTATAAAATGAACATACTACTAACATATATCTTGATATTATTCTTCCAGTGCTTCTTCCAAAATCTAGGCTTATGATATTATGTCATGTGACTACAATCATGTGTTTTTTCATCATTCAAGAAAAGAAAAAATAAAAACAAAAACAAAAGAAAAAGAAATATTAAATTAAGAAAAATGTTCAAGTCTAAGCATATCATAACATATCCTGAAAATCAACCAAAACTAATACTATTTTTTAGTGTTGGTGGTTACATATCTCATCATCTTCTAGTAGTCTCATTTTCTAAATCTTCTAAGTACTCTTCTAAAATATACAACTAGTATGATTCATAAAGACAGATGGAAAGAACCTTAGTTAGATAATTACTATACAATATATAGTAGATATAATATATATTAGTTGATGTTAAGGTTATTTATATCTATAAAATAGCTTCAGAATAGTCTATATATCAGAGTTGAAGATAGTAGACTTTGTTTTTATTTTATTTCTTTTTATTTTTATTTTTATTTTTAATATTTAGAATTTAAGGTTAGATTTTAGTATGATATAACATATAACAAGATATAATATTTGTTACAAGTTTGGTCACATAGTTATATAACATATAGAAAAATGTAAAAGATTTTAGAAAAATAATGTTATATAACATATTAATAGTATGTTAACCATATATAGTACATATAGTCTTTAGAGTAGATTAGTAACAGTCTTGTATAGACCACTAGTGTTATAATTTAATGACCTTAGGGTTGATCAAAGAAAGAAATCTTGTATTAGGATTAATACAAGAAAATTCAATAGAGTCCTTAGTACAATATATCTATCTTTATATACTAACTACTAATAGTCTGTGCTCAACTATTTCTAGTCTGCCCTAAAGACTATATGTCAGCTATGAGATTAATATATGTTGTACATGTTATATAATATCATTATTCTCAAACCTTCTACCATGTTCTATGTGACTACATGATCATGTGACCATTACTGTGACTATGTCATCTGATGTGACTGATATGTGACAGTGTGATTGTGATGTCACTCTATTCCTAATCCTAGATCACAAAATAAAGATATGAAAAGGAAAAAGAAAAAGAAAAAGGATATTAAATTAAAAAAACTAGCATCTAAGCTTCACATATCTAATAACTAGCTAGTATTTATAAGATAGACACTTTATACTAGAAACTCTATTGAGTTCTTTTGTAATAACCCTATATTAGATATAGTTTATATCTTGTTATCCAAGACTTATTAGTGAGCTCTCAGAAGTCAGATTTGCAAACATGTATTATCCAGATACATGAAATATAGATATTATAATAACCTTCAGCTTTAGCTTATGCTATATTTCTACTAGTTATATGAGTCATATATTTTGAAAAAGATACTTAAGATGTTTGGTAGAACAGTCTACTAGAAGATAGTACTAGTTTTAGTTAATTTTCAAAATAAAAGTTTACAGTATAACTACTAGCTTATATACTAAGTATTCTACTTAGAATAGTTATCTAGAAATAAAGACTATAAGTAAGTTACTCTATTCTAAATGATCTTTAGAGTTGTTAAAAAGCCTAGCAAGGATGTCTGAGGTAGAATGAAGGAGCTGATTTATACTAGAAGAGGTCTGTGTCAGATTCAAGAATAGTAGACTTGTTTCTATTCTCTTTGATTATTTAAGTTTCTCTTATTTTTCTTTTGATTTCTGTCTCTTTTTTTCTTTTCTTTTTCCTATTTTGGACTTAGTAAAAGAAGATAATGTAACATCATATATGACTATTACAACTGTCTCAAGTCAGTCACACATATCACAGTCATAATCACAATGTCATATATAAGATAACTCTTAGATATATAATTCATAATATTTAAAAAAAAGAACCTTATATTAGGTTAATATAAGAAAACTTAATAAAGTTCCTAAGTATAATTTGTCTATGCTAGGCTTATAGTCTATACTACACTAAACCTAGCCTATCCTAAAGAGCATGTATTTATCTTAAGAACAATATATATAATATGTGCTGTATAACATTATTGTTCTGGAATCTTCTATGATATTTTATGTGATGTATAATCATGTGACTGTTTCTTGTGACAGTATCATGTGTTATATAACAGATGTATAATAGTTTGTGACAGTTATATATAGTGTCATGTCAACTCCAACTCTAAGTTCAAAATAAGAAAATAAGATTAAAAAAATAGAAAAATAAATAAAAATAAATTAAGTCCACTGTCTTCAATTTTAACACTAAAGATATATAGAGTAGACTTATCTGTATTTGGAACTCTACTAAGTTTTCTTATGTTAACCAATACAAGGTTGCTAAAAGAGTCTTTTACTCAAATACTTGAGTTTAAGTTATAACAGTTTAAAAGTGTAAATGATTAAGAAAGCATTTGTTATGACTTAAGTTCTTAAATTAAAACAAAAGACATACTCCTATATTGAGTAGTATAAGAGAACTTGATAAAGTTCCAAGTATAATATATTTATCTTTATATATACTAAGCTAGTAGTCTATACTGTTGTGGCAACCACTAGTCACAAAACTAATAAAGGTACAATCAATAAATCTCAAAGGTGAATATTATTGTGGGGATCACAAGAGAACTCAACAAGGAGTTTCTGCTGAATTACTACCCTATTTATATAATTTACAGATGGTCCATGCTACTAATAATTAATCCTACCCTAAAGTCCATGCATTGTCTATGAGTATACTATATGTTCACTATGAGGTAAACATGCTGTTAACATGCTCCTTAATATTATCCTTCTAGACTGCTCTTGCCCAGTCTAGGCCTATGACCTCACATTATGTGATATGTCATGTAACTGCAGTCATATGCCTCTTCATCATCCAAAAGAAAAATAAACTTGAAAGAAAATTAAAAGAAAAGACATGTTAAATCAAGAAAAATAGATAAAAGAAAAGGAAAAATGTTAGTGTCCAAGTGCATCATAACATATGCTATATGAATTCTAACTTACTCTCAAGGCCATATATTATATATTATCAACATATAGTATAATATCATTCTTCTAGAACCTTCTACATTCTTCCATTGTGTTATATGATTGTGTGACTGTGACTGTGACATCACATCACACTCCTTTGCCTAAGTCCAAAATAATAAAGATAAAAACCAAAATAAAATAAATAGAAAAGAAAAGAGAAAGTAGAGTCAAGTCCAACATTCACAACTTTGACAGCATTATCCATGGGTTGTAATAGATGTGACCAGATTGGGATGTGATATCTTAACACTTTGAGTCTTGAATTGTAACATTATAATACCAAACCATTTTCACTTGATGAAATATTGAAACTTTTTTCAATATTTAGCACTTGCTTTATTCCCTCTTTATAGTAGTTCATAAAATTGGGCCACAGATGATGAATAAGAGGATCCTAACAATCTTAGAAACCTAGTGAACTATGGACAACTGTAAATGACTAAGAGTCAAAAATGCATCTACAGAGAGTATATGATAATATGATGTATCTAAGTAAAACACAGTCCTGAAAATTAAGTCCACACCAACTATGATAGGACTGAAAAGGTCACTTCTGACAGTCCCATCTCCTAACAACAACAGATGCTTGTTGCCGCGTGCCACGGTGACAGGAACCATCATGACAGTACTAGTTCACATGGACAGATCAGATGACAGCTAAATGTCCACCAGAATTCTGATTGTCTCAACCTCAACTTGGCCTCAGTGCTCATTTTCAAACACTCACCTCACTAATGAATAATGAATCTAAAGGTTCGTCTTGTAACTCACTGCCGAGACTTATATGATGCCAGCAAATATTATTTTCATGAGTTTCTGTGTATTCTCTGGGTCTTGTATCTTCTCATACCTCAACTCACATGATTGTCTCTGGTCCGTGTGAAAGGTAATTATCGAGGAAGGAAGGAAACGCCCCATTTCATCAGATCAAGGACAAAGGACCATCGGCTGTTTCATTCTGAGGGGCCTCAGTATAAATGGTTCAAGTACTTCATTGGACTTGAATCCACTTTTGGTTTGTGCTCCTAATGTTAGGAACCAATCACCTTGCAGTCAATTTCGCCTTTGTCCTGGCTTCCCATCTAGCTGCAGCAAGTAATGGTTGGCACTTTGTACAAAATGGGACCTCTGGTATCGTCGCACTGGAATCAATCATCGTTTCTGACAATTTGGCTATCTTCTTTGATCGGGCGACCAACGATCCCCTCCAAGTCAATGGCCACACAGCGTGGGGGTCGCTCTACAATCTAGAGACAAATACTGCATCACCACTTGATCTCATAACAGATAGCTTCTGCGCCTCTGGAGGTTTTCTGAGCAATGGGACAATGGTTATTTTTCGTACTCTTGTTCCATTGCGATATGGTCTCATCAGCCGTAGGTCAGTGTTGGTGGCCACATCCCTGTCATTTCTCAAGCATACGACGGCCGAATGGGAATCAGGATTTGGGAACCTTGTGATGACCCCAATGGAATAGGCTGCTCATTGTTTGAAGACCCAGAGACTTTGCATCTGGCGGAAACCCGATGGTATCCCTCAAGTCTGAGAATTTTTGATGGCTCTCTGGTAAATCCAGTTCCGCAAACTTTGGACTCGAGGGTCACAATGAACGATATAGATGGTTCTGGGCGGGATACACGAGGGTTCCCCCTTCTACAACATCGATCCTGTCAACAGCTTTGAGTTCTTCCCACCCAAGGATGGTGGAATTCCAAGACCTTCTGACTTCCTTGCTCTTACAGTGCCCGCCAACTATTTCCCTCGGTAAATTTTAAAATGCGGATAAATCAACCCCATAACGTTCTAACATCCAACTTTAAAGTGCCTTGGCTCTCCCCGATGGGAAAATTTTCGTGGCGGCTAACAATCGATCGATGATTTACGATATTGAGAAGAATATTGAAGTCAGACTGCCTGACATTCCGAATAATGTTCGGGTTACTAATCCCTTCGACGGAACTGCGACACTCCTTCCTTTGCATCCTCCAGATTATATACCTGAAGTCCTCATCTGTGGTGGTACCACTACAAGCGATCAGATACCCGTTGAACAGCTCTCATCTCAGGACCCGGCTTCTGACCAGTGCATTCGTATGACCCTGACACCGGAAGGCATCAGAAAAGGTTGGGAGATCGAGAAAATGCTGGAGCCTAGGATGATGGCGGAGATGATACTTATGCCGAATGGAGAGGTCGTGATCATTAGCGGCGCGCAGACCGGATATTCTGGGTATAAGAGTGTGAGAGACCCTGTTGGAAATAATTCAAACTCTGATCATCCTGCGTACGTTTCTTCGATGCACCGTATGAGTTGATTTGATAGATTGAGCGACGACAGGTTTACGCCCTCTATCTATACCCCTGATTTTCCTCACGGACAACGCATCAGCAACAAAGGAATGCCATCAACTGATATTGCTCGGCTTTATCACTCGACAGTCACACTGACTCAACGGGGGTGAGTGACACACGCCATGGCATATGATTCAACCCTCGAAAACCTTGAATCTCATTTCTGGATCCAGGAATCTCATGCTTGCTGGGTCCAATCCCAATCCCGAGGTAATCAATGGAACAAAATACCACAGGTAGCGAATTAAAGGGTGATCCCAATTCATGCTTATGCTGCTTGTAGCGAATTCCGTGTAGAGTATCTAAACCCTCCGTATATGACTATGGAGAGGCCTCAAATCACTAATGCACCGAAGGAAATTGCTTTCAACTCCAAGTTCCGTGTCGACGTAGCCATTCCATCTGGACTTGGGGAAAGGAATATTAAAGGTGCAGGAATACCAAATTTCACGTGGATGCTTTGCACTCAGCTGCTGACAGTTGCATTGATGGACTTGGGTTTCTCCACGCATGCTTTCCATTCAAGTTCACGACTGGTCTTTATGGATGCAGAGTTCTTCCAAGATGGAAGGGCTTTGTCAATTACTAGCCCTCCAAATAATCGTGTCTTTCCTCCTGGCCCAGGTAGGCTTTCATATCTTCTAGGTTAATCACCCATTGATTAAATCGTCCCCACAGCCTATATATTCCTGACGATCAATGACGTTACGAGTCTTGGAGTGAGGGTCATGGTGGGAAATGGCGCCTCACCACCTGTTGAGGACCAAGGTGTTAGGATCGCTAGTGTTGAACAATAGGTGGTACTGTTGTTCCTTTCTTCCATCAGGTGAACAGCCATATTCATGATCATCTCTGTACCACTTCGGACAGATTCTGCCACTATTGGCTGGTTATACGAGAGTATCAAATTGTAACAGTTTCTCGTGTTTTGACCCGAGATCTGACGAATGCTTGTGCGATGAACCTAAAGAGTTGAAAGGCGTGACATGTTGAATAAGATACAACCAGTCTCCTATGATGAATAAAACATTTGATTCAATTGTAGCAATCCTCCGCGACAAGGATATAAATCGAGGACGGTGCCTCAAGATTGTTTCAGCAGAAGTCTTTTGAAATTGGATCTTAAAGCACTCATCGCGTTCGGGGATAGATTTTCAAAGATGCAGGTCTGATTATTTATCTATGTATCAAGCACTGAAACAAGCATAGGTAATGAAGGATGTGTGATGTCCTCGCCCTCTACAACTGGAGCACTTACTCCAGGCATGGTCCACGTTATCTTTTGCTGTCCGCTAGAAAATTCAAAGGATGTAAGGAGTACGGAGAGTACAATCTCTGTTGATGAACTGGTCAGCTTTCCTTTGAAGCTTTACACACAGAACAAGATGTCGCACTGATTTCGAGTTGAGCAAACTTAAATCCACTATTAACCAGATCAAAGAGTATGTGAAAAACAGAGGTGGATATACTCACATGCAAGCGCGGCTGCCACCAACAAATGTCATTCTACGTGTGGTCAGGTCCACAGGATTCGCAAACACGGAGAAGGGGATGGTGGCTCACAAATTTGAATAAATACCAGGTATATGAGCTGCCAGAACTGAGTCTGGTATTGGCTTCAACCAGCGTTCCGGTTTCCATTCGTGGGCATCATCGCCCCATACTTCGGGGTTCGCATTGGCACCATAAATTGAGGTGAAGAGCGTCGTTCCATTGGGTACTGTGATTTCAGATATATAAACACCTGTAGTTGTCTTGATCGGTTTAGAGAGCGGAAGAATCATGTTTTTGCGGGCGCTATGAAATGGGATGAGCCTGCCATGAGACAAGTATTTTTTGTGCACTGACGTTCGGATCGCAATACTCAATGGTGGGTATCTGTACCATTCGCTCAATATCAGTACTCGTCAGGAAAAAGGAAACGGCGTACAGTCGCAGCGTTTCTCGGATGACGGCGTCTAAGAAGGGGAGATTTATGATCTGGTCATAGTCCAGTTCTTGACCATTATTGATATTTTTCGCCTCGCGTAACTCATGACGTAGTTGACTTTGAATCTCTGGATTTTCCCCTAGAAGACAAATTACACGTGAAAGTGCTGAAGAACTTGAGTCCATAGCTGCAAATGTCAAAGACCTACGTAGGTGGATAAATAGGTGCCAGAATCAGGGGAGAAGAGGACATACGCAACTTGGCCAAAGACTTCTTCGTCCGATAGGCGATCCTCCTCCGCGGCGCTAGCATTGGCCTTCACTGACTCGCTCATGCTTAGTCTCAATAGTGTAGGTGTAACATCGTGAGAATCATACCGAGAACACTGATAATATCCTTTTTACCGTCATCTCCCTTGATCATCGCCTTCTGTTTCGACCGATAGATATCGACTGCAGTCTCCTGAATTGTGTCAACAATTTCCTTCAAATCATGTACCCATTTCGAAGGAATATGTTCTACGATCCATCGTTTGAGTCGGGGATAGTTGAGCTTGGCAGCGAAGGGGAGGATGTAAGATGTAACAACAAAAGTGCCTGAACCCGAAAGAAGGCCCCTGAACGAGGTTCAGTCTTGTGTTGTCCGCGAAAGGTAGGGAAGGCAATGTACCCAAATCGTTTCACCGACCGGCTGTATGGATGCAAGTCCGCACTTTCGGCATCTTCCTTCAAAGAATCGAACGAGTATCCCATACCACTTTGACCAATCAACTCCAGAGTGGTTCGGGTCATCCAGTGGAGTATATCTATTTCCTTCGGCCCGTCCTTGAGTTGGTTGGTGAAGGCTTTCTGAAGCTAGAGTGTAGTGTAGGATTTTCAAGCATGTTGCAGGCGGTGGACTAGAAGACGAAGACTTACCCTTCCTGTGACTTCATAAAATATTGGCGCTATGAAAGCTTGAGTAAGCATTCTGAGAGGGCGAAGGTCAATGAGACGACTTGCTCATTTCGCGCATGTGCCCCGTAGAGAAGACGGAATTAAGCATCTTCCGCTGCTTCTTGTGTTGCTCGCCTGATGATTCGTGAGGACCCCTGGTGAATTAAGACCGCGGACACACACCCAGAGTCGACAATAGACCTTCACCAAAGAAGAGTTTGTTGATTCTGGTCCAGATCACTGAGCAATCCCCTCGCCCATACTTCCAGACGAAAGATACTCACGCAATAAATACCGGTGCTTCTTCGTAGATATGCTGGTCCTGTTCATAGAATACCTGGTCAACGATGTCTGATAAACTGTGCAAAAAGCTCATATACTTTGATGAAGATATGATGAAGGGCTTTTGGGTCATGCAGGAATAGTAGTCTTTCCTAAGCGCTGGTCATCAAATCACTGCCCTC
>JAJOHK020000730.1:0-20645 GCA_022457215.2 Leucocoprinus gongylophorus
ATGGTTTTGTTTCAAGATATTTTCAATATCAGTCGAAGTGAGTTTTTCTTGTGAATTCACATGAGGAAAGTATGGAATTCCAATAATTTTTAGATACAACTTAGACTTGGGGAGTCTTGAATCCTCAACTTGTAAGGAATTGATGTTATTGGAGTTCTTTACATAACGGTCGATAATAGAGAGGTCAGATTGTTGTGCAACCTTGTTGGTGACAACAACAATTCCAGTATTGTCCGAACAGATATAATCTACCAAAATATCGGTTTTTGCGTTTCGCAATTCTCTGTTAATGTTAGCAACATTAAGCAAGGAGTTTCTCATGAAAGTAATAGTGTTTTCACTGCTCATTGGGATGATTATATTTTTTCTGGACAGACCTTTAGTAGTCATTCGGATATGGGGTTTCAATTTATCTTGACCGTGAATGATGTTGTTAACCTGATCGATTTTTCTCGCATTTAATGCAGGGAAAGTTTCTTTGATTTTCAGGACGTCTAACGTGTTAGTTGATGATTTGGACACTTACACATATGATTTGCCAGTTGGAGTGTTAGTAGACCTGTTGTTGTTATTGTTCGAGAGTTTCTTGGGGTGGAAATATTTGGAGATAACATTTATCTCCTTCTTAGACTTGGCTGGAAGTGGGGGAAGAGGCGGAGCTTTATTGATAGTGATGGGAGTCGACTTAGGAATGTCCTTCTTAGGATTGCCATTGGAAGGAGGAGTGCATGGGGTGAGCTTTGAAGCGATCTTAGCCCTGAGAGAATTTGATTTTTGATCAGTAAATAATGCATCCCATTTGGACATGTAGACAGATGAAATGAAATTCCATATTGTGTCATCCATGCCATCAAAGTCGACAAGATCATTGACTTTGTTGCTATTAACCTGTTTGTCTTGAATATATTTGGCCAAAAAATTAAGAGATACTTTAATATTTTTAGCATCCAAAGTGAAACGTTCAATAGAGCCATAGAAAGAGATGGGGTGGAACGATCCACTCCAAAGTCCAGGTTTGGTGGGGGCTTGAGGATCATATGGGAGCTTTATATTGATTACATCATCCTTATGTATACCATGTGGAGGGTTTGCCTCATTGTTAGTGGCAAGAGGCCTCATGTTGTCCTGCTGGATGGTCGCCTTACTTATCCTCATTGTCTTCTCTTGTTTTGTCTCGTAGGACAGCTCAAGGCGTTCGTTGCTGTTCTCCTCAGTTGTGGTTTCAATATCTGGATCAGTATCCATTCTATCATGATATGAAGTAGATTGTCTAGAAGACACCATAGATAGGTCTCTGGAGGAGTTTGCGGAGGATAAAGGATTTCTCCCTCATACCTCAGAGTTGTTAGTTAAGACTCGTTCTGACTGAAGGTCCATCCCTATGTTCATTTCTGAAGGCATAGTTGGTAATGTGTTCTGGAAGTTAGAGGCCATAGTTGTATTGCTGAAAGATGAAAAGGAATATTTATTCGCTGACTTTCCAATAGGCACTACCATACAAGATGGTGGTAAGAGGAAAAGAAGTGTCAACGGTCACATGACTTCTTCATCATCAAATAAAATAAAGAGTAAAATAATTAAAAATAAAAATAAATCAAGCTTAGAAAAAATAAATAAAATCTTAGAAAAATCTCTTAAGTTCTATTACTTGAATCTCTCTCTTAATCTAACCTTTAAACTTGGACAAATGTTGTCATTGTATTTATTTAGCCATTTTAAGTTCAAGCATCTCATAACAGCTATTTCTTAAGAATAGACTTTGAATTACATCAATAGAAGTCAAAGATAAAAGGCATTAGTTGGTTTATGAATTATATAAAGACTGTGCTAGAAGAAGCTAGGTCTGCCATATGGAAGTTGTAAAATGACATAGCAAAATACTACAACTAGTAATATACTCTATATCTATTTTTGAGCCCAGAGATAAGATATTTCTCAATACTATAGATATCTACACCACTTATCTTTCCACTAAGCTTTCTTATCACTATTTCATTCTTATGTTGTTGAGAAAAGTGTTGGGCTTATGTTATTTTATCTTAAGTTTCTGCTAGTACTTATTATAAACTTAAAACCTTAGAGTAGGTTAAAAGAAAGAACATTATATAGGATTTACACAAGAGAACTCAATAGAGTTCTAAGTACAAAGTGTCCACCTTATATATGTTAGGCTACTAGTCTATACTACACTATTCTTATCTTATCCTTAGGGCCATGTATACTATATACTATTGACATATAAGATGATATTATTATTTCAAAACCTTCCATGTTCTTTTATGATATGTTATTATGTGATTATAACTTGTAACAGTGTCATGTGACCTATGACAGATATATAACATCATGCTGACCCTTAATTCTAAGTCCAAAAAATGAGATAAAATAAATGAGAAATGAAAATGAATAAAGTCTACTATCTTTGATTTTAATAATACCATGGAGATTGCATCCTATGTTTAATGTTGTCAAGCTAATTGCTGTTCCAAAAAATCTTATATTTAGTAGACATATCCTATTTCTGCCAGATCTCATAATCATTAATAGAGAAAAAAAATAGGAAGTTGAAAAGATTCTGAATAGCTGCTGGTACTGCCAGAGATTTTAGTATCTGATTAAGTAGAAAATGTTTAGATTAGAAGTGAACTCTTGGAAGAATATATCAGATATTTTTATACTAGATCAAGTTGCTGAGTTCTATTTACTATCTTAATTTTTGAGTACCATAGTTTATTAGAGCAAGTAAGTTCTATACTATTAATAATTTCAAACCAGTACTACTTGCTTTGAATTATAACAATCTGGAAAGGAGTATGTGTTACAACTCAAAGACCTTAGAGTGGGTTTATACTAAAGGCATATGGTTCATGCTATGTACTTCTAGCCTACCCTAAACATTTATGTGTATACCTCAAAACCAACATACATTATGCATATTGTATGACATTATCCTTCTAGTGCCTTCTATGCCTTTTTTCTTGTATTACATGACTAACCCTAACCCTAATTTTTATAAATACAAAAATACAAAAATAAATCAAAAATAAAATAAAAATAAAAAAGAAACTGAGAAAAAACCAAGTCCACACTTTTTATTCTTGACAGCATGAATGTAAGAGAATCTCACTCTTTTTTACAGTTAGCTCAAAACTCTATAGCAAGTCTGTGGTATTTGCAATCTAATTTGAGCTCCACAAAAAGCCCATGGTGTTTGACAACTGTTAAGAACTCTGGTTCAAGCTTATAGTACTGCTGTCTTGAGTTATACTTGCAACCACTAATCTTATTATTATTACTTCATATTTCTTATCAATCTAGGCAATCTTCTGAATATATCTATTAGGGTTTCTGGCTATCTGGTCATCATCATTTCCTGCTTATCTCAGAACTGTTCTACCAGATCAAAATGGAGGGTAAAAATACTTATGGTAGTTACTGTCTTCAAAAGACCTTATTATATCCTCTTAGATTCTTCTGAAGGTATGTCTTATTCTGTCATTCTTATAAACAATAGTATTTAGATTCTCTTAAAGATGTAAACTCTGTTAGAACTCTACAAACTTTGTTGAGTTGTTCCAATAGTAGTCTAATCTAACAGAACTTTTTCTTGTAAACTCCATCCAACACTATCATGACTTAAGTGGTTGTTATAACAACCTTGGCTTATAAACTCAACTGATGCCTCTCTAAACATGATAGCTTTCTCTTCCTTTATGATTATATTTATCAATATTTAAGTAATCTATTACTTATTGAAAACATTCTGCTAGCTAAGTATTGATACTGCAATCAGTAGTATAATTAATATAATAATCAGTAGAGAATTTTACTTTAAGTTTAATATATTATCTGTTAGATGTAGTTCATACTAGGAGATGAAAGCACATAAAGTTAGATTAAGAATATACCCTGTACAAAGTGCACAATAATATAAGCTTTCTAAAATAGCCTTGGCTTCAGCTTATATACTATGCTGTCTGTCTGCTATATAGTCACAACTCCAGAAGATGGAACAAAGTCTAAAGAAAATGAGTATTAATGGTGGTATCTTGTCAAAGAATATCAGGGATTTTTTTTTTTTAAATCAACGATCTATAATGCAGGACGTGAGGGCAAACCACGGTAACTACTTAGTAGCTACAGTACATTGATAGGCAAACAACATGATAAATGAAAAGGAAAGGGAAAAGAAAAGAAAGAAAAGAAAAAGAAAAACAAACCTTGCTATGCTAACAGGATTGCTACATTACTGTACTCTACTTTCGAAAGAGTTCCTGTTGTTTTCTACCATGCCAGTCCCTATTGAAACGGTTGCACCAGTAAGGACAGCTATAGCTATCCACTTGATGGTCTCCTTTGCAATTTATGCATTTGAAGATGTGAGGGCATGGCTCACTGTCTTTGGTGGCCGTTCAGTTTGCTTTTTTGTTATCCATGCAACACCATGCTCTTTCTCTCTGTGGTGTTTGGTCGAGTGAGCTCCGTAGCATTTGGCGCATCTGGAGACATGAGAACGACAGCTGAGTATCGAGTGGCCTCACTTCCAACAGTTCTTGCACTGAGGGATACCTGGGTTCGTGTTGGTACCTCGAATGGTAGTGATGTGGCGTCCAATATTGAAGCATTGGTTGGTGATGTTCTTAGCTACAGAACCACTCTGGGAATCCCAGATGTCCACCCAAATCACCACCTTGTTGGATTTGGGGGATGCTTTGATGACACGAGGTTTTGAAGCCAACATGGCGTCTTTGAAAAGATGCGTCTCCTTGAGAACGCTTTCAATGAAGTCAGGAGTGATCATTCCTGACTCAGAGTTGAGAGAAAGTCCAATGATCTTCATATAAGACTTGGACTTTGGAAGGCGAGGAGCCTCAATTGAAGAAGGGTCGATGTTGTCAATTTTTTTCAAGAAATTTTCGATTCTTGAAAGTTTGGATTCGTTGGCGGGTCAGTTTGTGGTGATGATAACTCCATTGCTTGATAAGCAAATGAAGTCGGCGATGACATCTGAATTGGAATTCTTCAAATGTTCATTGATGTTAGCGATTATTTTATGTGCTGATTTGGTAATCAACTCAGCGTTAGGTTTCATCACCAGAATGATGACCTCCTTCCTGGATGGCCCTCTAGTCGTCATATTCAATTTGGGCTTCTTCTTGCCCTCGCTGCCGTTCTTGACTTTCAAATTTTTATCAACTTCATTGGCTGACAAAGACGGAAAGCTTCTTTCACTCGAAGGATGTCGTTGACTTTCAAGGTATTAGATTTGGAAGCCTGCACATACGACTTCTTCATGTTGAAAGGCTTGGGGACCTTCTGAGGGACCACTGACTCTTGAGGTGGTGGAGCTGGAACAGGGTTTGGGAGAGGGGGAGGGACTGCTGTATTTGATGGCAGAGAGGTGGAAGGTGTTATAGTACAAGAGTGTGGACAGACTTTAGGTAGGGTTAGAGTTAGTGGACAGGAATAGGACAGTAGTATATTATTAGTCTACAACTGAAGGAGAGTACGTGACCTGGAAGTCATGTGAGATGATATCATAGGCCTAGAGCAGTCTAGAAGGGTCTATAGGTCTAGAAGGGTCTATGAGGCTAGAAGAGCCTAGACAATGACGTCAGGGAGCATGTATACCACATTGCTACCACATGTAGGACACATGGATGTTAAGGCAGGATACACAGTCTTGCACAGTCACTGCGGAGTAGACATGAGGCAGATACATTATTGTAGCATGGACCACTTGTAACTTATATAAATAGGGTAGCAATGCAGCGAGGGCTCCTTGTTGAGTTCTCTTGTAATTCCCCCATTTGTTACTTGATAGCCCATTGGAGAGCTTTGCTAGTTGTGAGATCATTTGTCCTTGAGTGACGAGTGGTTGCTACAACAGAAGGTGGAGAAGGCTTCTCTGCTGTCTTGTCGTTTGCTAGCCCGAGTTTTATATACCCGGGTACTATCTTCTCGCCTACGAGCTTGCGAATGCTTTTGTCTTCAATTGGGAGGAGATCCCACCTCAAAGTGTATATCATAGCGATAAGGCCCCAAAGAGCCTTAACAACCTCGGCAAATTCTCCAGCTGGCGGTTTCTTGTCAGCTGGATTATGTTTGAAGTAGTCAATCATTCTTGAGATTGACTGCGTGATGTTTGTGGCATCTATCACGGAAGTTTCTTGGGTTCTGAAAATAGATAGTGCGTGATGGGCCCCATCCCAGGAGGTTGCTATTGACGGCTGATTGTTGCCGTAGTTTAGAACAAAAGGGCTAGAATGTTCTGCCCTGCTTCTTTCCAAAAGGTCCCTATTAGATAATGGGACTTGAGGCGATGTAGCTGGAGAGGCACGTGGTGCGGGTGAGGATGGAGTGTCATAAGCGCTCCAATCTATCGATGAATCGTCCCTAGTACTTGTCTGGCCAGGACTGAGGAAACATTGGGAAAGGTGCTTGATTTCCTCTGCCGTTTTCTTGGCAGGGGTGTGTTTCAATTTCATAGTTAACTCGCTCGAAGTGTAAAAACAAAGAAATTGCTATTCCTTCCTATGAGCGCTAACCACACAAGATGGTGGTAGGAGAAAAGAAGCAATTGAGAATATCAGGGATTGAGCTCAACTTTAATATTTAATTATTAGACTAGAAAATTATAGTATAATTACTAATCTTATATACAAGTATAAATTATAAAAGATACTTGGAAATTTTAGAGTATAGTATTGGTTTTAGTAATAAGATACTAAAAGAGGTTGATAGAGAAATACCACTATGAAAGACTGAGTTGAATAGGAGTACCTCTATTATAGAAGACTAAGTACTTGAGAGGTTCAAGACTGACTACATTACTGCTATGATATTATACTAGAAAACACTTTTTGATGAAAAGACATTTTATTATTAGATTTTTAAGTACTTAAGATTTATTCAAGAGCTTGAATGAGAAGATTTGATGCTTCTAGATAATATCTTAGGCTCTCTTGAGTATAAACCCATTATCACCCCTTGTTTCCAACTACATCTATCCTAACTCATGAATAATCTCTTCTCCATTATCTGCACTTTTCAACCTCTTCTGGTGTGGATTACACATCTCTATTTTATCTTGGATATTCTTGCTAGATCCTTACTAACTCCATGGATCTTTATCCCTTTAATATTTGAAAATCACTAGAAATCAGGATAACTCACTTAACAGCCTCCATTCTAAATAACTACCCTAGATAGCATATCCAGTATATAATCTGGTAGTTGACACTGTATTAGTTATTCTGAATTGACTAAAACTAATACCTATTTCTAGTATTGACAACAGCACATCTTTTTATCCTCTAGTAGTTTTCTACCTACTAAGTTTCTCAAGTTCTGTTTCAAAATATATAATAAGTATAGCTAGTAGAGATACAGCATACAAGCTGAAGCTAAAGATTATTCTAATCTATCTTCCATATTCTTTAATAATACATTAATCACTTGTTTTGGACTTCCAAGATATCCTAGTGAATCTTGGATAATAAGATATGAGCCATATCTAAAACTACTATATTCTCTCTACTATCCCCTACTATATCTGAGATTGATATCAAAATTCTCAAGTATTAGCATGAGGACATAAAAAAGCACAAAGTGAAGCAACTGCTCCAAGCCTATCTAAAAGAGATAGCAAGAGCAAGATATGCTAAGTAGATAGCCTAAAAAGTAAGGCTAGAGTAAAGAAGAAGGTTACATGTAAGTAGTATGAGAAAGAGTTAGAAAGACTTCAGAAAAAAGTATTAGAAAAGAGGTCTGATGTGATGGAAAGTGCTGAGATCTCCTAGATTATAAGAACTAAGAGAAAGAAAGTCCTTAAGATCTTCTTAAAAAATGAGACTGGATAGCAGCCAATGAAGAAGTCAAAATAAAATTAAACAAAGAAATACTATGAGAATGATGTAGTGAAGATGGAGGTGAAAACCTCTGTGAGAGGTATATATGTGCTAGATATAAGTGCTTAGTATACTATAGTAGATAAGTAGTAAAATCATGCACTTTTTCCAGTCTTCAGCACTACAATTACATCTCACAACCAGCAAATCTCTTTACCAACTATGCACTTTCTCAATAACATGGGGATGAACAAATTCACAAGAACCAATCCTGTTATCAACCACGAAACAAGAGATAGATCCTCTCACATTGAAAAGAATTTATCAAGGGACACATCTATGTCCTCCACTTGTTTCTCAATCATTTACCACGAGAAAGTAGTAATGAATAATGGTATGGATGTCGACTCTGACCTACCTGTAGAATCTCCTGCTTTGTCCTATGAGACGAAGCAGGAGAAAGTACTTCATCTCAGCAAGATGACTGAGACTACCAGTAACATGAGACCTTAAGGTAGAAACAATGAGGCTTTCTCCATTCAGGCAAATCATGATAGCTACATTTCTCTTGACAAAACATGCAGTGAAGCTCCTTGCGATGACAATAATAATGTCATCAACATTCAAATCCCATATGATCTAAACACCTCCATAGAACCCAAATTATGGAGTGAAAACTTCCATTCCATTTCCCTACATGGCTCTATAGAACAAATCGCTTCAGACATGAAAAGCATCAAAGACTCGCTTAATTTCATGGCAAGATACATTACAAATAAGAAGGTCAATCCAAAAACAGCTAATAACCTAAAGGATTTTGATGGCATAGATAACATGGTCTAGAACTTCATATCATCGGTTTACCAATCTGGTTGGGACTCCTTGTATACTGATAACAAATCAAAAACACTCAGGGAAAAGATTTCATCAAAATTTACTTCCAGAATCATTCCCTCTCTGACTCAGAAATCCAACAAGTCAGTCCCCAAACCAACACCAGCTTCAATCGACAAGGTTTCACCACCCCTGCCTCTTCCAGCTAAAATGGCTAAGGAAGTTAACGTCATCTCGAAATATTTCCAAAATAAGAAATCTTCAAATGACAATAAATCCAAGGAAGATCCAAAGACAACCAAATCATATGCCCAGGTCTCTAAAGCCCCTGTCAATATGGCTGAAGTACTCAAAATTAAGAAAGCGTTTTCTGCTCTTAACACAGAAAAAATCAACCAAGTTAACAACATTATCAAAGTAACTGTTAAGTTGAAGCCCAAGATTCAAATGACCACTAAAGGGCCTTCCAGAAAGCAAATCATCATCTCCATAAGCAAGGAGAACGTCGATTCATTCATCAAAAACTCATCGCTTCACATATCAAATATCAACAGGCAATTCCACAATGCCAAGTCTGAAATCCTTGTTGATTATATCTGAGCTGAACCATTGGGTATCACTATTGTCACCAACAAAGTCTCCCAACCATCCGACTTGATGTTAATCGACCAATACATCAAAAACTCCAACAATGTTAATGCACTCCAGATAGATGAACTGTGACTACCAAAATCCAAATCATACCTCAAAATAATAGGTATTCCATACTACCCTCACAACAACTCTCAAGAATGCCTTACTTCAAATGACATCAAAATGGTTTTTAAACAAAACCAAATCTTCAACAACATTTTGTTAGCATCCAAACCTAGAGTCATCAAGGTGTTACCCAAATCCGACATGTCCATCGTGTGGATCAACATATGGGACGTCCAAAGCAGGAATAATACTAAGATGCTCATCAATTGATGCTTTAACATCAGTAAATACATAGCAACTATCAGGGGAGTGAACATGAACCCTGGGGTCCCTTAGTGCAAAAACTACTAGAAATGGGGACATGCAACTTTTTTGTGCAGAATTCAGGGTTCAAAATGCGTCAAGTATAATGTGTCAAGATCATTGACAGTGGACTTTATTTTATTTTCTCTTTTCATTTTTATTTTACTTTAATTTACTTTTCTTTTCCTTTTTCTATTTTTAGAACAGCTCGGGTTAGGGTTTATCAGTCACGCCGTCACATCAGTCACAAATTGATGGCGTAGTCACAAGACTGATCATGAGACTTAGGAGAATGGAGTAGAAGGTACTAGAATAAAGTGACGTCATACAGCATGGACAACACATGCTGGCCTCATGTAATACTCATGGTCATTTAGGGTAGGGTGCACAGTAGCTAGCACGGACCATGGGCTATAGTATATAAGGTAGACTACTTTGTCTTAGGAACTCTATCGAGTTCTCTTGTGTTACTCAATACAAGAGTTGTTTCATTGCTTAACCCTTTGAGCTTTGATTCATAACATAATGGCCCCCACAAGTCAGAAAACCACAGAGAATTTTGATGGTGTTGCAAGCCGAATGATAAGATCAACCCTCCAAGGTTAGAAACAAAGAAAGGCAAACCCTGTCCCCATTTGTTTAAATGTTTGAACTGTCACAGGAATCATCAAGCTGACTCCAATGTATGTCCATTCTGGTGTCACAGATTTAACAGAGAGTGGCAGATGAAGAAGTATTCAGAGATCCATGAAAACAGATCCAAGTCTATCCATTTAGAAGTGAACATTGCGATTCAACAATGATTTTGAAATCCCTGAGAATTCTATCACAAAATGTTCATAAAAACACACTCATCATCCACTCTCTCCTCAAGACACAGAATCACTATAACATCATTTTAATCCAAGAACCCCTATGGTCAGAAATTCAAAAGGTTCTGAGTTCATCTAACAGCGAAGGAGATCCTCTCATTGGCACTAATCATCACCCTAACTAGATCATGTTTGGCAGAGTTCCTCTGGACAGTAATGACTCACCTAGAGTCATATCTTATATAAACATTCACCTTTTGCCTCTTCGCTTCTTACTTTGCAAAGACGTTATTAATCATAGGGATATCAATCTTATTTCTTTCTTTAATGACAATACATGCTTTTTCATTTTAAATGTATACTCTGACTTTTATCATACAGCCTTAAAGTATCTTAAGGATACTGAGGTAAATATTGGTAACGTTCTCATTATGACTGGCGATTTTAATATCAGAGATTGTTTATGGGACCCTTTATTTCCTCACCATTTTACCATTAGCAATGATTTATTTATCATAGCTGATTCATTTAACCTATCCTTGTTCAACCCAACTAACCCTTGCCCCACCAGATATTCGGACACATCTGGGGATGTGAATTCCATCCTAGATCTAATGTTTCTCCATAGTGGCTCCTCCAAACTTGACAGTTACAGCATCCTTCCTGAAAATCGATTTTCTTTGGACCACGCTCCCCTCTCCATCAAAATTCCCATTATTGAAGAAGTCATTCAATCTTTGAAATTCATGATTCTCCCTAAAAGCAATCAAGAAAAGGCATTTATTGATGAAGTGATTTCGAACTTCAAATCTCTAGACACCAGCAACATTGATGACGTTGTCAAATTGGATTTTGTTGTTAATTGACTAGGGTGTATTATCAACCAAGCATGGAAAAATAATGCCAAGAAATCTAGAATTTCCAAGCACTCTAAACAATGGTGGTCGGATGAGTGTAATCAAGCCCTCAATAATTATAGAAACTCAAGATCTCTAGAAAACTGGAAGAATTTCAAGAAAGTTATCAAAAACATCAAAAGATTGTATTTCAATGATAAAATCCAGGAAATTGCCAACAAAAGGAAAGGTCCTTGGAAATTAACTAATTGGATCAACAGATGGAAACTCCCTGCTACCAAGGCAATCAAGCACAATGGTCAACTGTGTTTGTCCCCAGAAAGCTTATGAGACGCACTTCATAGTACTTTCAATACAGCTCAAAACTACCAAATCAACATCAAAATCCTCAATAAAATTGACCACAAACCTGTGGCTCAATGGGCTCCCTTTTCAAAAAAGGAACTCAAACAAGTGATTGTCAAGTGCAATGATTCTTCAGCTCCAGGACTAGACAAACTCTCTTGGCGATACTTAAAGATCTTCATCAAACAAGACAAGTGCTTAACCAACATTATCAATGTTGCTAATGTGTGTATCAATTTAGGACATTGGCCAAATTACTTCAAGTGTTTGTCTATGATAATTATTCCAAAGCCCAACAAATTATCTTATGACCATGCGAAAATGTTCTGCCCCATCATCCTATTAAACATGCTAGGCAAGCTAATAGAAAAAGCCATCGCCGAAAGAATCCAATTTACAGTTGTGAATAATAACTTCATCCACCCAAGCCAACTAGGCGGTTTGAAATTCAAATCTACCATAGATGCAGGAGTCACATTAATACACATTGTGAGATCCGGCTGGGCTAAAGGCAAATCTACAAGTACTCTTGCCTTTGATATATCTCAGTTCTTTCTGTCTTTAAATCACAACCTACTCATGTCCATCCTTAGTAAGGCAGGTCTAGAATCCAAAGTGTCAAATTTCTTTGCAAACTATCTTGTCCAAAGAAAAACAAACTACATCTGGAACAACATGCAATCCCCAGTATTTGAAGTCAATGTCAGTGTAGGACAAGGATCAGCTCTGTCTCCCATTCTATCAGCCCTTTATTTAACCCCATTTTTATATATTCTTGAAAAATGTCTTAAAAACTTAAAAATCCCCATTTCCATGCTCTCCTTTGTAGACAATGGGCTTATCATTGCCCAGAACAAATCTATTCTGTCTTTGAACTCCCAGCTCTCTTGTAGCTATAATGTTCTTTCTAATATTCTCACAGATTTTGGTTTAGTCATAGAACATGGAAAAACTGAAATTTTTCATTTTAATAGATTGCATGGAGCATTCAATCCTCCTCCCCTCAACCTAACTTCTCTAGGAGGCCCCATACTTTGTCCTAAGGACTCCTGAAAATACCTAGGATTCTTCTTTGACTGAAAGGTAACATTTCACCAGCACCTCGACTTCTACTCAAACAAGACATTGTCTATGGTCAAATACATGAAACTTTTAGGAAATTCATCTTGTGGAATATCCCCCCTCCAAAAACAACAACTATAT
Organism: Leucocoprinus gongylophorus; assembly: GCA_022457215.2. NCBI lineage: Eukaryota > Fungi > Basidiomycota > Agaricomycetes > Agaricales > Agaricaceae > Leucocoprinus > Leucocoprinus gongylophorus. Next base: position 12,904 of record JAJOHK020000730.1, read on the forward strand.
AGATATTGTATCCTTCCCATAGCGCTATATGGATTTCAACTCTGGTTCTACAACAAGGCACCTATGTCATACCATATGAAGCTGTTGAACAAAATACAAAAAAAAGCCGCTATCTGGATCCTAGAGGTCTTCAAAACGTCCCCCTCTGAAGGAATTGAAGCATTAGCAGGCATTATCCCCATTAAATTTCATCTTCAGAAACTTGCTAATTGTTCCCTCATCCGACTGTTCAAACTCCCAGAGAACCATATTATAAAGAATTTAATGGATGATTCTCCTCATCATACCAACATTTCCAATCCTCACACTGTTGGCTATCTCACAAATCGCCAAAGAAACATTGTGAAGGGTCATATCATCAACTCTAAGATTAAATCATATGGCATTTTCCCTTCCTTTGATCCCCTCTACCAGGAGTTCACTCCTGGTCATCATGTCTCGGACAAATTTTCTGACCACTTTTCTTTTAATTTAGTCAATAAAAAAGGAAAAGACAACATTCATGTTCAAGAACTTGATGATTTGATTTTCCAGAACTCTCTTTCTTCATCCGCTCTCGTTGTAACTGATGCCAGTATCAAAAACAACATTGCCACATCGGTTGCACATGTACATCAAGCCAACTCCCCCCTCATCAAAACAGTCCACCATACTGTATTCGTTACAAGCTCTGAGGCAGAACTTTTTGCTATGAGATGTGAAATCAACCAAGCCTGTAATAAGGACAACATTTCCAAAATAATTGTCATCACCGATTCCATTCACTCAGTGAAACTCATCTTCAACAGCTCGTTGCACCCACTTCAGTCTCACTCAGTTGCCATCCTCAGCGAACTACGACTATTCTTCAATAAAAGCCAGGACAATTCCATTGAATTTTGGGAATGTCCTAGTCACCTTAAATGGAAGTCCCACAAAGACATTGACAAAGACTCTAATGTTGTAGCAACCACTTGCCGGAACAGCACTCATAGTATGCTGACTTCAGCAAAGCTCTCAGTAGACTATCTAGTAGTGGGGATTACAAGAGAACTCGACAAGGAGCCCTCGCTGCATTGCTCCTCTATTTATATAAATACAAGGTGGTCTGTGCTATAACAATATTAATCTGCCCTTATGTCCATGCATTATCCTCATGTCCTATTACTCATCCACATGTGTTTTCCTTAAGGCTACCATGCTTTCTACATGTGCTCTGATGTCATACTCTTAATCTCTGCTGTATATATGCACACTATATGTACACTATGAGGAACCATAGTTCCTTGATGTTATCCCTAACCCTAACTCCTTCTAGACTCTTTCCGATCCTTCTAGACCATTCTAGCCTCTGTCACATGACTTCCAGGTCACATGCTCTCCATCCATTGTAGACTAATAATTACTACTATCCTATATCTGTCCTAACCCTAACCCTACCTAAAGTCTATCCACACTCTTGTACTATAACATCTAAGTCATTCAAACCAACTCCCTTCTTTCCTTGTAAAACTTTGTGGGATTTTTACAAGAAAACTGATAGTGATGACATTATAAAGCAATGGAAAATGTGTTTTCAAGCCTCTGATGGAAAAGGAAATAACTTCATGGACTTATTAGGTGATGACTTCAATATAATTAAACCATCATACATCAAGGGGGGACCATGGCTTTAAGCCTTTGGACATTCAAATTCTCTTTGCACTAGAGCTACTTGAGCCATTACCAACCATGCACCAATTGGGGAATTCTGTCTTAGGTTTTTCCCAAATGAAGATTTCAAATGCCTATGCAATGAATATCTTATTGAGACTAGAAGGCATATACTTCATGAATGCCAAAGATTTAACAGGTACTGGAACCCTAGAAGAGATTCGATAAGCCATTTTATCATGTTCTTGATTCACAATCCTAAAGCTTTTGCTTTTTAAGACTTCTCTTTACTTATTATTTGTTTTCTTTCTTTTTCTCTTTTCATTTCCTTTTCATTTCCTTTCTTGTAATTCCATGTTAGTTTGCTTTGCATGTAAGTAGTAATGTAGTCACTACCACAGTCTGCCACCGTGTACCATGTAATAAATTGTTGATTTAAAAAAAAAAAAAAAAGTAGTAAAATCATGAATTCTTTTATTATTTTTACTAATTATTACTTTTCTTAGTCAATCTCTAGCCTATATAGAATACATTGATATAAAGCAGTAATACATCTCATATCAAGATATTACTGCTAACAAGAAGAGAAACCTTGTTTATAGTAGGATTTTGAATACCATTGAAAAGATATACCAGAAAATGGTTAAGAAGTATTGTAGTGTTATAAAGTCCCTTTGAGACTTAGTAGAGGCCCAAAATAGAAATACAACACAACTGGCAAAAGTTGGAGCCATGATTAATGTGAGATAAAGTTTAGAGAAGGTTATGAGAGAAAGTGAAAAAAAGATGATGTCAAAGAAGAAGAATAAGAGAATAGAGAAGAGTCTAGAGAAGAGTCTAAAGAAGTAGAGAAGATGATGGTGTAAACTCTATTGCTTGCCTCTTACTAAATGATTAGTTTTTGTTACATTATATAAAAAATAAGATGGAAGTCAAAAATCAAAAAATAGAAAGAAAATCCTATGAAAAGTATATAAAAACTGGGGTTATATAAAATTAGAAGAATAGACAAAAATATACTAAGAGAATTTCTTTTAAAATATATAAAAGCTAGAATTGAATTATAGTAGTATGATCAGAACAAAGAAAGAAGACTTGACTTGGTAGAATAAGCAATGTGGAAATTGAATACCAAGTTAGTAGTATAAGTAAGTTCAGTAACAGAGAGTTACTTAGATTTGTCTTTAATGCTTATTGACAGTCAATTTTGGAGTCTACTATCTGTAAGATTTTATACTTAGATTCTCTGTTGATTATAACTAGTACAAAGGCCAGTTGAGTTCTCTTAGAGAAAGTGTTAAAAGTAGCAAGTTCAAGTATAGAAATATGGAAGACCAGATGTATAAAGCACATAGACTCTAAAAGACAGAGAGTGAATAACAGTGTACTAAGTTAGAAAATGATTTTATAGTGTTTGAGATACTTTTCAGAGAGTTTTTTTGAGGGCCAGATAGTTCTAAAGAATTGAGCCTTAATAAAGATTTTATGATCTACTTTGAAATCAGATATAGAGAAAAATTGCACATCAGTGGATTTTTGATAATGCTGTTGGGCTACAATGATTTTAGCTTTCAGGATACTTTATAATTGATCAAAATCTATAGCAAAGTTGTAGGTTTAAGAGAAAGTAATATTACATTTAGAATAAACAGAGATGTTTATATGATATCTATTAGTGAAGAATAGAGAGATACTAGTAGTAGCACTAGAATCATTATTATAAGAAAAATTTACAAGAAGCAAGAGTTTGGACTAGTTATCTTGCTGATAGTTATAATATATATAGCTTGAGTATCTGGTTTGTGCATTTAGTATATTTGTCTCTTCAGGATGATAATTCAAAGTAAAGTAAAGTTGTATGTCAAGAGCAATGTCTAAAGAATAGAAAAAGTTTGAGACAAACTCTAAACCTTTATTAGAGATAATATGAGAAGGAATATCATGTTTGGAAAACATATAAAGAACAAACAGATGTGATAGTATCATGTGCAGGAATTAAAATTGCCTGCTTAGTAAGCCAGTCAATAATGACAAGAATAGTGTCAAATCTAGAGGATGACAGAAGGTTTTTGATAAAATTGGAATTTTATAGCTACTCAAGAATAGAGAGCTGCTTAAGAGATCTGTAAAGCTTGTGATGCTAGGATTTAAATTGTATACAAGTGACACAAGACTTGTAAAACTATTATTATAGAACTATTATACATTAGCATGGAGGCTTGGCTAGAAATGACTATAGAAAATAAGTTCCAGTGTTTTGTTCTGACTGAAGTGACCAGAAAGAATATAATTGTGATTATACTAGAGAATACATGTATAGAGATTGCCAAAGGATAGTATATAGATTTTACCATCAAGAAAAAAAAGACTAGTGGGGTCCATAAACTATTGGCTATTTGTGAGAATGTGTTTTGAAGTAATAGTGTTACTAGAAAGCATTAAACAAATGTCTCAGTACAGAGTATTAAGATTAATGACTGTAGTTGTATGAAAGGAAGAAAAAAGAAGAACTGTAGCTCATATAAAGGCTGCAAGTTGTTCTTGGATAAAAATTGGCTTGAAGTTATAAGGGTTGATTATGGTACAACCAGTGTTATAAACTTCATTCAGCTTGTATCTCCACAACTAGTAGACTAATTTTCACAAACTAAGTTACACTGAAAAGCCCCAAATGAGGGCTATTCATATATATGTGGGATGTACAAAAGCAACAACAAACAACTGAGATATCAGGTCATCAGTAACTATAAAAGTGTTACAACTCAAAGATCTTAGAGTAGGTTAATAAGAAAAACCTTGTATTGGATTAATACAAAAGAACTCAATAAAGAACTCTGTATAAAATAGTCTACCTTATATACTGAATCCATCTGGTCTGTGCTAGCTACTTCTACCCTACCCTAAACTGCCATGTGGTAGCCTCAAGGTCAACATGTGTTGCCCATTGTTATGGAACGCTTTGGACATGAATAATTTTTATTTTCCTTTTTCTGTTATTTTCTGACTTTATAAGAATTTTGTTTTCTTTTTCTTTTTCTTTTCTTTTGGGCGATGAAGAGGCACATGACAAGGAAGTTACATGACAGGTCATATGATATGATATCATAGACCTAGACTATGGTGGAAGAATCTAGAAGATGATGTCAGGGTATATGGAGTATACATGGTGGCCTTGAGTAAGAAGTGAGGCAAGCATGAGGATGAAGCATGGACTATAGGGCAGGTTTAATTATTAGTAGCACGGACCATGAACCATTTGTATAAATAGGACCTTAATTAAGAAGAGGCTCCTTGTCAAGTTCTCTTGTGAATTCCCACATTATACTTCTTCTTTGAGGTTTACTCGTTAGTGAGATCATTGGACATTGTGTCTAGTGGTTGCCACAACACCCATGTTATATGACATTATCCTTTACTGGGTTTTATGACCTATAATCATGTCATCTGATGTGACTGGTATGTAACAATATGATCTCATCACTTTAACCCTAACTCTAGTTCTAAAAATAGAATAAAGGAAAATAAATCAAAAAGAAAATAAAAATTATTAGAGTCCACTGCGTTTAACTTTGACAAAAAGCTTCATTTGCTAATATCTCATGAATAGCTAGACAGATTCATAAAATTGAACTTGTATTGAAAAGTACTCATCAAAAAGTTTCCAATAATATATGATATATCTCATAACAATAAGTATTTATAGAGATACAAACATATTAATATAATTAATTACCTTCTAAAATTAGCCTGACAACTGCTATGACAGATGACAACTTCTATCAGGTACAAGTTTTAATCATGTGATGGAAATAGCTTGCACACAGACCATTACTCTTATGTATATATATCTCTATGTCTGAAGATTAGACTTCAGACTTAACAACATCAATTATTCTTGTTAATACTACTCATTATCTATCATCACTATCTTCTTATACTAAAGCTCTGAACCACTATCAAGATATCTAAGTTCAAGTATCACAATCGGTAAGTAGGTCATTTTGTAATAGTCCTTCTTGTTATGGCAACCACTTATCACAAAGACAAATGATTACACAAGCAGTAAATTTCTTAGAGTGGATATCAAGTGGGAATTTCACAAGAGAACTCAACAAGGAGTCTCTGCTTAATTAGAGTCCTATATATACAAAGTCTTCATGGTCTGTGCTACTAATAATTAACCTTACTCTTATGTCTATACTCCTTCCTTATGTTCATCTCAAGGTCACCATGTTGTATACATATGCCCTGATGTCATCTTTTAGATCCTTCCACCACCTTCTAGGCCTATGACATCACATCATGTGACATATCATGTGACTGCAGTATCACATGTCTCTTTATTGTCCAAAATAAAAAAAAAAGAAAAAGAAAAAAGAAAACAAAATCTCTATAAAGTCAGAAAATAAAAGAAAAAGAAAATAAAAATTGTTCATGTCCAAAACATCCCATAACACTTCTGGGTGAGATGAGTCAATAAAATGATGATATCTAAGTAGTCAAAGATAAACTGGCTGTAAAACTTAGCAAAATCTAAGAAGGACTAAGTATCCTTGACTTTTTTGGGCTCCAGCCAGTCTTGAATAATCTTTACTTTGTTGTTAGACATAGTAAGACCAGAAGAAGGAAAGATGTATTCCAGATACTTTACTAACTTGGAATAAGACTTGCACTTCTTTGCTTTGGCATAAAGATTAGTCTTGCAGAGATGTTTGAGTACTTTTTGTTACTATATTGATATACTTGTATCTCTACCAATACTTATTGCTTTGAGACACATCATATATTGTTGGAAATGAATTGATGAGCAATTTTCAATGCAAGTTCAATTGTGTGAATCCATTCAGCAGTTCATGAGATATTAGCAGACAAGGCTTTTACAGTTACTGATGGCCTGATATCTCAGTCATTTGTTGTCACTTTTGTACATTCCACATATGTGTGAATAGCCCTCATTTGGGGCTTTCCAGTGCAACTTAATTTGTGAAAATTAGTCTACTGGTTGTGGAGATACAAGCTAAATGAAGTTTGTAACATATGGGCTTTAGCTCCTCTAGAATTAGAAGTAGAACTAGAGATCTAATTAGTAGTAAGTATATTAACAATATAATTAAGAGGATATTGGCTAATTTTTATTAATAAAATTATCACTGCACTAGAGTTTTAACTGTGAGTAAGTAGAAGAATAATACAAAATCTGAGTGTAACTAGTAGGATTAGTAACAGAAACATTCTTCCAATTAGGATTGTTGTCTGTAGAAACAATATTAGAGCTTAGAACAGGTGAGACTATTCAGGCTAGTTAAATTGTATAAGTTGAAGATTGAGGAGATAAATAGCCCCTTTGGTGGATATATTTTGATTGCTATAGAATGTTTGAAGAATAAGCTCTAGCAAGATGTTCACTTAGATAAGATACAATATTGAAGAAAGTTCTAAGTATTAAAACTAAAGCTAACCCAGAGTAGGTTGAAGAGTTTTGGTAAGAGAAAGCTATTGAACTTGTAGAAATGCAACTTGGAAGCTAGGTATCAGAGTTGAAGGTGGTAGACTTAAACTATTTTATTTTATTTTTTATTTTATTTTTCTTTTCCTTTTCATTTTATTTTGGACTTAGGATTAGGGTTTAGCATGATATTACAAACTATCACATAATGGGACATAGTGTTAAATATTGGTCACATGTCATATAGAACATTATAGAAGATCTCAGAACAATAATATTATTACATATATTAATGGCATATAATATGCATGGTCTTTAGAGTAGGCTAAGGTTAGTATAATATAGACCAGTAATCTAGCATATATAAGGTAGATATTTTTGTACTGAAGACTTCATTGAGTTCTCTTATATAAACCTTATATGAGGTTTCTTATTTAGCTCTGAGGTAGAACTACAATACAGAATTTTGCAAACAGTATTGCTTAAAAGTGACAGCAAACTTGGGAGTCTGATAATACTATCAGGTATGGTTCACATCAGGAGGCAAAAGCTTGTTAAGTTGGCTCAGAGATATACTAGATTTGGAAACTATATACAAAGTATATGATGATGTAAGCTTTCCAGAACAATCTTGGCTCTAGCTTATGTACTATGCTATTTGTCT
>JAJOHK020000731.1:0-20641 GCA_022457215.2 Leucocoprinus gongylophorus
CTAGCAAGAATATCCAAGAAGGAATAGAGAGATGTAATCTGTACTAGAAGTAATTAGGGAGTATAGATAAGAAAGAAGGCATTATCTATGAGTTAGAACAGATGTGGCTAGATTAGAATATAATACTATAGGACACCACTTTATACTTTACCACTCTCTTCCTATTTCTATCTACATACTTCTTTATTTTTTGTGACTTCTTAAGTATAGTCTTGGCCTTTTCATATTGCTTCTTGATCTCTTTGACAAGCTTCTCTACCTTCACTATTATAACTTAAGCCAAAGTTATCATAAAATGGACTACTCACTTATTTGTAATGTAAATAATAACTATTAAGTAACACAAGAGAACTTAATAAAGTTCCTACTACAAAGTAGTCTACTTTATATATCTTTAAGAGTTTGTTATGATTTAAGTTCTTAGAGTAAGATAAAAAATATATACTACAGACTGTGGTCTATACACACACTACAACTAACCTACCCTGAAGTCCATGTGCACTCTATAAGGCCAACATACTGTTACTATACTATATGATGTTATCTATATCAGAATCTTCTATAACCTTTTCTGTGTCATATGATTGTATGATCTGTAACTGTAACATATGTAACTACCTTGTAACAGGTATCATGTATCCATCACACTTTGTGACTTATATTAGTCATGTATAGTATCACACTATACCCTTTATCTAAGTCTAAAATAAAGAAAAGTAAAAGTAAAAAATAAAAATAAGAATAATAAAGGAGAAAAAAAAACCAAGTTCATTGTTCACAACTCTGACAGAGTTGGTCTATACATATCTAAATATACTCTAAAGCTATATTTAAGTCTTTCTAGTACTTTCTATAATATTCTATTAAGTCATATGACTATATAACTTTAACTATGATATATATGATATATTATACTTCTATCATACTTTGTGATATTTGTGACCATTACATATGATATAGTATCATATTTTTTAGCTAAGTCTTAATAAGAAAATAAAAAAACTAAACTATTAAAAAAAGAAGAAATTAGAAAAGAAAATATAAGACTAGAAAAATAAAAAAACAACTAAGTCCATTCTGAGAATTTCTGACATACAAGTTAGATCATATGAATATATTCAGCCATTCCTAAGATAATAGCTAATAAAACATATAGTTATTAATAGTCTAATATCTCAGTGCTCTGCTGTTACCTTTGTAAATCTCTTATATATATAGATAGCTCTTATTTGGAGCTTTCCAGTACAACTTAATTTGTGAGAATTAGTTTACTAGTTATGAAAATGCAAGTTTAATGAAATTTATAACAAAAGTGTTAAATAAAAGAAAAATCTTATATTAGAATTGATATAAGAAAACTCAATAAAGTTTCTAGTATAGAATAGTTTATCTTATATACCTTCAGACTGTGGTCTATACACATCTACATCTAGCTTACTCTAAAGGCTATATAATTTATATAAGGCCAACATACTATAGTAGTATAGATCTACTTCTAAGACTTCTAAGACTTCTATTTCATAACCTTGAATAAGATTCTAATAAGTTCTAGGCATACTTATACATCTACACTTGCTTATACACAGATTAGTTTATTATATTTTACTGTCTAGCAACTTGTTACCTAAACTTTAGGCTGTTCTATCTCTTAGAAATTGTTACAATCTTAAGCTAGAGCTTAGGTTGTACTTAGACAAAGGCTTGAGAAGATAAGGAGATTGATATAAGTAGTAAAGCATAAGGAATACAGAGCAGTATCTATGCTATATATAAGAGTATGACATGAGGAAAATGTTTATAGTACATGAGGAAGACAAGTCATAGTCCATAAGGTTAGCACAAGGATATTACACCTACTACATGAGGTGCTGACTGATACTTGCAGCACAGCTGATCATATCATCATTACCCTTTGCCCAAGTCCATACTGCATCTAGGAGGTGTTGATTATAATAATACCTCCATTTTAGCATTCATGACCTCATGAATTAGATTAGAATCTCCAATTCTCCTACCACAAATGTGGCCACTATTTTCTTGTTAGGACCAATGATTACTTGTCCCCTGTTGTCAATCGCAATAAAGTATGGTTCATGAGGTGAACCTCCCTGAAACATGACAATTGGGTAGCCATTTCTTGTTGTTTCAGTGTTATGTTTCTTGTCTACTAGAGTGATTGCAACTTCTTTGAAGAATTCAGGGTCTTGTTCTCCTCTGGATTTGAGGGCTTAGTAGTGTGGTGGTGGTCAGAAAATTCTTGTTTGTGTTGGAGCTCACATGAACTTCATGTACTTTGCTAAGTTTTCAACTTCATCCATTATGAAACTCATTTGGGCTGATAAAGAGGATGATGTTGTTTTGGAGGTTTTGTAGGGCTTGATCAATATTACTTCTTCATTCTCAACTTCTCCTTCCTCTTTCTTTGCTTTTTTTCCTTTATATATGTCTTGTATTTCCCAAATATTGTCATCCACATGAATGTTTTCTTTTCCTTTATAGGCATTCAATCCATTTGCCAGCATCCATTGAATTTGAAAGACTCAGTCCTCCATGTTGCTTTGAACCAGATATCTTAGATCTTCTGATATCCCTATAATGTTCATTGCATTTACAACCTAATTGTTATTGCTGGCCTTCAGTATGGTGCCTTCTATCTCTGTAATCGTTGTGTTGGCTTCTTCTACTATCTTTATCATGTCCCTTATTTGCTTTTGTACATCTATCATTGCCTCCAATCCTTTCAACATCTTATGATAGATTTTCATCCAATCATTCCTTTCCTCCTTCATTATTCTAGCTTCTTCCATATTATTGAGCTTCCTGGTAATATATGGGTTTGGAGAAGTTAGTGCAGTTGTGAAAGTGTTGTTGTTGGAAATTTGGTAAGACATTTGCTTTGAAGGTTCGACTGAGTGCTTTGAACTATCGAAATGGGATTTTATCCTCCTTCTTTATAGGTTTCAACTCGAATACCTTGCCTAATAGTCTTTAATCACCTCCTTTGCATGAGGCAACCCCATTTCTGCTATCTATTGGTCATGTTTGTCTCCATAGCCCTTTCAATGTACCAAGTATTACGTTCCTTTCCCATGTTTCCTATGCTTCCTGATTTCTTCTATTTCATATTTCTCTTCTTCATTAATAATTGTTGGCAGTGGTGGTAGCTTCTCATGCTGTCCTTTGAACTTCAGCTCCATACATTATGTCAGCAGGTCCTTATTGAATATTTTATAAATCACCTATCCTTCCAGAAGTTTCAGTTGAAATACTCCTGAGCCAATATCTTTTGAAATCATAAAAGGCCCATATTTTTTATTATCCAACTTCTTTGAGGGTCAATTCAATTGGATATTCTTGTTTTCAAGCCACATGTTGTCTCCAACCTTTAATCCTTGAGGATTCTGCCTTTTCTTGTTAAACTGCCTTTTTATATTCTTCTGAGCTTTCTCTATTGCCTTTGTTGCCTGTTTCCAACTTCTTTGTATTCCTGCAAGGAACTCTTCTACTCTTGGAATCTCTATTTGTACCACAAGGTCACCTTTCCATGGATGTCTTCCAAAGTTTAGTTCAAATGGTGTCCTTCCTGTCGCTACATGTTTCTTGTCATTGTACTGGAATTATACTACAACTAGCCAATCCATCCAATCATCTTGTTAATAATTCACATAGTGCCATAGGAATATTCCTATCTCCTAGTTTATCCTTTCCATCTAACCATCTGTTTGAGGATAGTATGCCATTGGTAGTTGTCTTTTTGTTCCTAACGCCTTTGTAAATTCTTCTATAAACCTTGATGCAAATTGTGGTCCTCAATCACTGAGAATCTTCCTAGGTACTCTATGCAGTTTCCAGATATCATCCCTATAGATTTTCGCAATTCCTTCTGATGATATATTTGTAGTTGTTGTCTTTAATCAAATCATTTTTGTGAATCAGTCTATGATGACCACTATAGCATCCATTCCATTTAATCTAGGTAAGGGTCCAATGATGTTAATACTAATTTCCTGCCATGGTCCTTGAGGAATCTCTAATGGATGTAGTTCTCCCACTTTCTTCTGATGTTGAACTTTATTCTGCTGGCACTTGAAACATCCTTATATATATCTCCTGATATCTTTTTTTAATCCTGGCCACTAGTAATTTTGCTTGATTAATTCTAGCATCCGTTGTTGTTTTGGATATCCCATATCTACCAAATCATGGTTTTCCTTCAGAATCTTCTCCCTAATCTGCTTGTTGTTTGGAACATATATTCTTCCTTCTATGTATACAATTCTATCTTCTTTATATGTGAATCTATCTTCTTTTTGTAGTGCTTGGACCACCTCTTGTTCTCGAGTGTTGTTTCTTTTGATTTCCTTGACTATGTCAGACTTGTCTACTGTCATCTTTCTTCCTAACATCGTAATTTCTGCTGTCATTCTCCTTGTCCATAATTTATCCTTTAGTAATTGAATATCTTTGTTGTCTTTTTTTGTGTTCACTTGATCCTTTCTTGAAAGGATGTCCACTTTTGTATTCATCTTTCCTGGTATATGTTTCAATGTAAAGTCATAGTCCTGTAACTTCAAATACCATCGAGCTTGTCTTCTGTTTAACTTGTGAGGTTCTCTAAAGTACTTTAGGTTTTTGTGATCTGTCCAAACTTCAAAATGTTCCATAGCATCCAGTAAGTATTGTCTCTATTTGGTCAGGGCCTCTACTATTGCTAATAGCTCTTTGTCATAAATTTCCTAGTTCCTTTCTGCTGGTTGCATTGTCCTTGATAGAAATACTATCAGTTTCCATTTCCCTTCTTGTTCCTGGGATAGTACTCTCCCTATAGCATATTCTGAAGCATTGGTTTCTACTTGAAATTTTCCTTCCCTTTTTGGTAAGGAAAGAACTGGTTGACTTGTTATTTTGTCCTTAAGCTTCTCAAATGCTTTTTGGTGTTCTTCATCCCATTTCCATTCCTTTTTGCCTTTCAGTTTGTTTAATAGTCTTGCTGTGTGTTACGATCGACGCCTCCTGGAGACAACATGGATAAGGGTAATGGGTATGACGACATGATCGGCTGTGCCACATGTTATCTCAGTCAGCACCTCATGTAGTAGGTGTTGTAGCCTCACTTATTCCTTGCTGTTTCCTCATGTATAAATCCTCATGTATGCCTTGTGGTTGAACCATGGACTATTATAAATAGCGTAGATACCTTCCTGTATCCTTACGCTTTACCACTTGAATCTACTTCCCTTAACTTCTCAAGCCTTTGCCTAAGTTGCAACCTGAGCTCTAGCTTAAGGTCGTTACACTGTGTGGCTGAAATTCTGGATGAAGCGTTGATAGAAGTTTGCAAATCCAAGAAAGCTTTCTACATCTTTGACCTTTGTTGGTGTCTTCTATTTCTTTACTGCCTTGATCTTCTCCTGTTCCATTTTGACTTGTCCCTTTCCTACTATAACTCCTAGAATAGGGATTTCTTCCATATTGAAATCATATTTTGATCATTTAAAACACAAATTGTGTTTCTCTGCTATTTTCAAGAACCTAATCATTCTTTCTTCCAATTCTTCCATTGTTTTTGCTGATATCACAAAGTTGTCCATATAATTCACCAACACTCCTTCATGGAGTAATTCTTGGAATATACTATTTATCATCCTTTAAAACGTTCCTGGTGAGTTGCATAGCCTGAAATACATGACTTGTGGTTTAAATAATCCTTTGTTCATTAGGAATGCAGCTTTCCATTCATCTCCTTTCTTGATTTGTATATTATTGTATTCTCAGATAAGGTCCAATTTATTAAAATATTTCACCTCTTTGAGTTTGTTGATTACCTCTCTGATTAGAGGCAATGGCATTTTATCTTTCATTGTGATCTGGTTGAGTTTTCTATAATCCTGGACTAATTGTAATGAACCATCCTTCTTTAGAATGTAGAAACAGGGTACTGCATATCGTGATTTTGATTCAACTATTAGTTCTGCCTTGAGTTGTTCATCTAACTATTAATTCAAGGCTTCTTCTTTTTTCAGTGTCATTGCATAGGCTTTTGCGTTCAGTTCCCTTGGGACTTCTTCCATAAGATTGATTTTGTGGTCCCATTCACATCTTTCTGGTAACTTTTTGAATTTCTTCTTATTGAATAAATGTGTGAAAGGTTGAATATATTCTGGTAAATCTTTGGAGTTTGTTCTGTCTGGTTCCTTACCAATTTCACCATTGTCCTATTCTTTGGTTTCCATAGTTTTTGTGGCCTTTGTTCTCCTGGTATTGAATCTGATATTCTTATGCTTCATTGTACAATTTTCTGGACATCTTGTAAACCTGATGATGCTGTTTTTCCAATTGACTTCTGGGTTGTGCTTGACTAGCCATTCATGACCCAAAAACATATCCATCCTATCTAAGTCTGTTACAGCTGCTTCTAACTGTTCTTTGTAACCGTTGATTTCAATTTCTAGAGGTACCATCCTAGTTACTTCCCCATTCTTTGTTCCATCTGCATTAAACACTTTGAATGAGAAATCTATTGGTTTCATCTGGATTCTCTTGTCTTTGACCAGTTGCTTGTCGATTTCTATATGTGTACATCTAGAGTCTACCAGTGCCTTGACCTTTAATTTCTTTCCATTCTTTGTTTTCATATCTGCTTGCACATTTAATTCCTGCTTTCCTTCACTGCTTCAGTAATTTGGAATAATATATTTATTTTAGGATTTTACATGGAAGACCTCTTGTACTGTGCCTACTTGAGATCTTCACCAAAACTCTGCTCGCTCTTTTTGTCTTTATTGTCTGATCCTTTCTAAACCTTTCTTTTCTTCATTGTTTACTTCCCTTTGCAATCTCTGGTGATATATCCTTCCTTGTTGCATTTGAAGCATATTCTGGGTTCTTGTTCCTTCTTCTTCACTCAGCATTCCTTTGCCATATGTCCATACTTGTTACAGTTGAAGTACTTAGGCTTCCCATCTTTAAAGTTCTCGTTGGACTTTCTAATATTCATTGGTTGTCCTTGTCCATTGTACATTATTCCAATACTTGTTTTGTAATTGTGGCATCCCTCTGTGGACTTATATTCCTGTTCTACTAATGTTATTACCACTTTCCACTCCTTGAGTATCTCTAGTATGGCTATTGGTGGATACTCCAGTATCATTTTGATGATATTGTGTTGTATATTCTTTTTCAACAGAAATATGGCATGCAGCCTATCTGTATCAGCCTTTATAGCTAGTGCATCAAACTTGATCATGAAATCTGCCATATTCTTCTTCCCTTGCTTGAAGGTTTTTATCTTCTATTTTGGCATCTACTGCCTTTGTCTTGTCACTGAACATGGTCTTGATCTCTTGGACAAACTCTTCCCAATCCTGGGTTCCTGTTTCTTTGTCTAGCTCATCAAGCTTTCTCTATGTGTAAATGCCTGCTACACTTCCTCTGAGGTGAGCTAGAATCACCATGATCCTGTCGTCAGTCTTCATAACCCTGTTACTCTTGAGAAACAGTCTTATTCCTCTCCATCAGTCTTCAAATTTTATTTGGTCATTGTCAAACTATTCTGGGTCTGGTACCATATTCTTTGGCATTCCTGTCTGTGCATTTTTGCTGATTACTGCTGGTGCTAGTGCTGGTACTACTGACATTTCTGCATCTATTTGTTTGTACTTGCTTGAGGCTTCTTCTGTGATCTGTGGAGATCCTAGTCATTCTGACAATGTCTCAATATCATTTGTTCTTCTAGAACTTGTCTTGGTTCTTTTTTGTAATTAATACTATATGTGTTTTGTTCTTGACAGGTAACTCTGTCTAGTTTCGTCCATGGATATTATCCACTACACCTCTCTTACAAGATGAGCTTATCAATACTTTACCAAATATTACAGCCTTAAGCTAGAGCTCAGGTTGCACTTAGGCAAAGGCTTAAAAAGATAAGGAGATTGATATAAGTAGTAAAGCATAAGGAATACAGAGCAGTATCTATACTATATATAAGAGTATGACATGAGGAAAATGTTTATAGTATATGAGGAAGACAAGTCATAGTCCATAAGGTTAACACAAGGATATTACACCTACTACATGAGGCACTGACTGAGATACTTGTGGCACAGCTGATCATATCGTCATTACCCTTTGCCCAAGTCCATGCTACATCTGGGAGGTGTCAATCATAACAGAGATTATTTTTATAATGTTTTCTTAACTATCCTATATACTACCATTCTCTAAGCCACTATTCTGACTAGAGACAGTCACTTCTCTTTCTCTAACCATTGTCATAGTTAACTTGATAAATCCAAACAAAGTATTAAAAAATCCAATACTTTCTCCTAGTCTCTAGAACATTTCATTAGTAAGTTTCTAGACTCCTCTAACTTGCTCTCTAGAGCTAGTTCTAAAGCTGGCAGATAAGTATACTCAAGAGAAAAATCTTGAACTTGTTACATTGCAAGATACTGAGCACCTCTCAAGGAGTATTTTGTCATAGTACATTATTTTTCTTTTATTTCTTGAATGATGAAGAAATACATGATTGCAGTCACATGATGTCATAGGCCTAGAATTTAGAAGAAGGGACTAGAAGGATCAAGGTGTATATCAATAGTATATTCATCTTATAGTATATACATTGTACACTCATAGCAAATATATGGATATTAAGGTAGAATTATTTACTATTAGCATAAACCATGTGTTACTAGTATATATATATATATAGTATAAGAATACATTGGGAACCTCTTATCAAGTTCTCTTGTGATCTCCACAGGATACTTTGCTTATAAGTCTACTTAAGTAATCTATTGATTGTCTTGCCTAGTAGTTGCCATAATATGTTTCTAGTTCTTCTACCTCTAGAAATGTCTCTTCTAAGACTGTATCTTTATCTTTTTCAGAAGAAAATGAGGAAGAGAATATGGGTTTAGATCCTAAAATATCTACTACTCCAAAGATGACTATAAGAGGACTTGTTATAACTTAAAACCTTGTGTAAGAGCAAAAGATAACTTTTGTATTGAGTAACACAAAAGAACTTAATAGAGTTCCAAGTATAAACTAGTCTATCTTATATACCATAGACTGTAGTCTATGCACATACTACAACTAACCTATCCTAAAGTACATATGCTTGCTATAAGGTTAATATGCTATTGTCATGTTATATAACATTATTTGTTCCAAAACCTTCTATGTCCTTCTCTGTGTCACATAATCCTGTGACTGTGACTGTTATTGTGGTCATGACATGTGACATGTGACTATCACATCTTAACCCCAAGTTCTAATAGAAAAAGAAACAGAAAAGAAATAAAAATAAAAAATAAAAAAGAAAATGGAAATAAAATAAAGTCCACTGTCTACAACTCTGACAGGACTGTTAATTCCAATCTCTGATAATAAAAACACAGAGTTTGTTATACAATCTCTACTACCTCTATCTGCAAACTCTAGTCCTCACCTATGTTTATGCTTTCATCTTTCTGTATTCTTGATCACTATTGGATGAGTTCTTTCCAATTCCAGACATTGTTCTTGATGTTTTCATTAGTGTTCCTGGCCATGTGATACAATTATTCTAGCCTTATATCAGCATTATTCTACTTGATTGCTATAAACTAGTAAAGTACTTAGGATAGTTGTTGTCTCTAGAGAACCTCATTCTGTTCTCTTAGGTTTCCTAGAGGTAAGTCATGTATTTGTTACATTCTATCCTGGCTACATCTGTTCCAATACACAGATAATATCTCTTTCTAATCTCTTTCAGTGTAAATCAATCATTTCTATTTTATCTTAGACATTCTTGCTAGACTCTTGCCAACTTCATGGATCTTTAGAAATCAGAGTTATACTTAGCAGTCTTTATTCTAGGCAACTATCTTAGACAGTATATACCAGTAGTTTATGCTGTAAAGCTTTATCCTAAAAATCAACTAAAACTACCACCTACCTTTAGTATTAGTGGTGATATACCTCCCACCTTCTAGTGGACTTAGCCACCCTCAGTTTCCTAAGTATCTTATTTGAAATATGCAATCAGTGTGATTTGTAGAGGTGTAGCACATAATCTGAAGCTAAAGGTTATTCCAACTCCCATCTTCTATCTTCCTAAATAATACTTAACTAACTCATTTGAACTTTTAAGGAATTTAGGTTTCCTTGGAGTTATAATCTCTACTAAATTGCTGTAGTTCTTTTTCCAGTTGTTCTAGCAGTGACTATAGACAAACTTTAAGGTAATCTTCTGCTTTTCCTGAATTCAAGTTGGTAATACTAGCCAAAGCTCAAGTTAATCCTATAGTTATTACATCCTCCAAGCCTTATACTGATATCCATTCTGTAGTTCGCTTACTAAATATTCCACTTGATTGGTATAGACTTCTAGGTACTTAGAGTAGCTGTCACCTCTAAAAAACTCCATTCTGTTCTCTTAGAATTTCTCTAGAGATGAGTCATGTATATGGTACTATTGGCCTAAAGTTGTAATCTCCAATACATCACCACAGTCTTTATCTAATTGTTCTAATACAGACTCTCCTCCAAGAAAATACCTTCTCTTAAGCTCCCTTTTCTTGTCTCAATTTTTGAAGAAATATTTTCTAGTATAAGCTAGAATAACCAGATATCTGCTAAAGAGAGCAGAGATCTAGTCTCTGGGACAGAAAATACCCTTAGAAGTGCCCAAAGACCTCAAGCTCCTATTCTTAGACCATCTAACCTAATCTATGGATTAGCTAAGTCATCCTCCCAATTAGAAAATAGAAAAATTACTCATAATACTAAGCTATAAGATAATGACTATCATGTGCTATTAATGTCTGGTTACTCTAGGTATCTTGAAACTAATACCAAGATGTCCTCTTTATCCCTTGAGTATTAGAGCAACTGGGTAATAACTACAGTAATATAACAGAGATTGTGACTTCAAAAAAATCTCAAGTTATATTTGTCTCAATAGCTAAGTACATAACTCATTTCTAGAGAGATTCTAAAAGAACATAATAGAGTTTCTGAAGATGGCAGCTATTCTAAGTACCTAGGAGTCTATACTAATCAAGCAGAATATCAAGTGGAATATTTGGTAATCTAGCTACAGAATAATAAAGCTATATAATTAGAAACCTTGATAGAACATTGCCAAATAATAAGGGCTCATTAGTTGGTGGCTGAAAGAAATGGGTTAATAGTTATGGGAAGATAAGCAAACATTTACAGTTTAGCTGCAAAAATATTGGTATAAGGCTTAGAAGATGAGATGACTATAGGTGTTATGACTTAAGACCAAGAAATAAGTTAAAAGAAGAACCTTGTATTAGGTTAATACAAGAAAACTTGATAAAGTTTCTAAGTATAATCTGTCTACCTTATATATGCTAGGCTGATAGTTTGTACTCTAGCCTATCCTAAAGAACATGTGTTTGCCTTAACATTAACATATATAATATATATTGTATAATATTATTGTTCCAGAACCTTTTATGATATTCTTTGTGACATATGATTGTGTGACTATGACTTGTGACAAATGTGTAATACTATATCACATCATGTGATAGTTTATAACATTATACTAATCTTTAACTCTAAGCCTAAAAATATGAAAATAAATGAAAATGAAAAATGAAAATAAATAGAGTCTACTGTTTTCAACTCTGACAATGAAGTTGACCAGCTTTAGTGAGTACTGCAGACTCAAACTTAGACAAATAAAAGAGTTTCCTTACATTGAGCATCTTATACTCTTTATAAAAAAAGTATTTTCTTAGAGAACAATTCATTAACCAATTCACTATTATTTTAAAAGTTGGATTTTATATCTGGAATCTTCTCTAGATAATTTCTGAAGCTGGATAAGACTACTTTAAAGTTTTATCTCAATCTAATGCTCCCACTCTTATAGAAGCTATAAGAACTATTTATAGTTTTGATCTTGTTCCAACATCCTCTTCTAATATTAAGATGACTTTTAATATATTAGAGGCTGAAAAAGTTGCTTTTTCTCTAGTCTCTGACAAAAAGCATAAGAGAAAGAACAAAGCCTCTTTTCTTTTTTCTATATCTTCTTCTAACTCCAGAAGCAAGACATTACTCATTTCACAGGCTCTTCTTCTTTTCAAAGCTATAACAACTTATTTAGCCTTAAAACCAGTGTATCACAAATAAGTTACTCACTGGTTGTAACACTTAATAGTGTTTCAGAGACTCAGTATAAGGAGATAATGATAATAGATGATGAGTAGTATCAACAGGAATAATTGATGTTGTTAAGTCTGAGGTCTAACTCTTAGACACAGAGGTATATATACAAAAGAGTGATGGTCCATGTATAAGCTGTTTTTATCACATGTATCTAATGGGAGCTGTTATCTATCATAGCAGCTATTAGGCTAATTTTAGAAGGTAACTAATTATGTTACTATATTGATATGCTTGTATCTCTATGAATACTTATTGTTATGTAATATACCATCTATTATTGGAAATAATTTGATAAGCACTTTCTAACATAAGTTCAATCATGTGAATCCATCTAGCCATTTATGATATATCAGTCAACAAAACTTTTACAGTTACTGATGGCCTGATGTCTCAGTTGTTTGTTGTTGCTTTTGTACATCCCACATATGTACAGATAGCCCTTATTCAGGGCTTTCCAGTGCAACTTATTTTGTGAAAATCAGTTCACTAGTTGTGGAGATACTAGCTGAATGAAGTTTGTGACACAGTGTTAACTCATTCTGGTTTAGCTATGACACCTAGTCTAGCTATGACAATCTCTAAGTCCATCAAGCCTCAGATAGCATCTCCTCCTATTTCTTTGGCTTCTAAACCTAAGCTTAAGGTCAAATTTTTTGCTCAGGCTACAAAAGCTAACATTACTCAACAAGCTTCAAGGTTTGCTTTTGCCTTATCTCATAAGGATTTTCTATACTTGTTACAGCTTAAGAAGATGTTTTCAAGCCTCCTTCAAGCTATAATTATTTCCATATACTAGGCTAGCTTAGGCAATTTAGGTACTTCTCAAGAAAGTGCCAGTTGTTATAGTATCTCAAAATAACTTATGAGTCTACTAGACAGCAGGTTCTAATCTTACTTGATTCTCTCACTATAGAGATCATTGTAGCCAATGTTGCTTTAGTAGTTGAGTCCTGTAATAAGAGCTTAGTTGAGACTTGCTCTAAACTCAGAGAAGAGTCTTGTTATGATTGAGGACTCAAAGTGTTAAGTCAACAAAAAAACCTTGTTTATACAAGAGAACTCAATAGAATCTCCCTTATATATACTAGGCTGGTAGTCTATACAACCCTATATCTAACCTATCTTAAATGCTGTGCATTATCTATAAGATCAACATGTGTAAAACATATTGTATAACATTATTGTTTTAGAACCTTCTATGTTCTTCTATGTGATATGTATGACAGTTGTAATATCATACTAACTCCTAACCTTAAGTCCAAAAATAGAAATAAAAATAAAAATGAGCCAGAAAAATAAAGTAAGCCAAGTCTATTATCTTCAACTCTAACAAATCTGTTTACAAGAATGTGTTTATATCTACCAACTCTGTTACTCCAATAGTGGAACTGGAAGTGATTAAGTAGAAAACTGTTAGTCTAAGTAAGACTACTGAGATAGAGCCTCATTTTCCTCAGTCAAAATTCTTTTTGAAGGTTTTAGATGTTTCTTATTGAGACTCTGGTATTTCTTTGCTTATTATTCCTGTCTAAGTAGCAGCAGCTCTTTCTAGCTTTCTTTTCTTTGAGAGTATCATATTAGTGTCTTGTTAGACATGGTTCACACCTCATTATCCAAGATTTGATGATGGGCTCTCAAAAGTCAAAATAAGTAAATTATATATTATTGAAGAACATAGAACACAGAAGTTGGAATGATCTTAGGCTGCAGCTTATGTGCTGTATCTCTACAAGTTGTATGGATTGTATATTTTAGAAGACATACTTAGAATATATTTAATAGACAAGTCCACTAGAAGGTGGAAGGTGTGTTGTTGCTAACATCTGAAGTTGGTGATAGTTTTAGTTGATTTTTAGGATGAGATATTACAGTGTAAACTACCAGCTTATATACTAAGTATACTATTTAGGATAGTTATCTAGGAGTGGAGATTGTTAAGTATTACCTTCATTCTAGTGATTCTTGGATATCAGGAATAGAGGTCCATGAAGTTGTCAAGAGTCCAGCAAGAATATCCAAGAAGAAATAGAGAGGTGTGATCTATATCAAAGTGATCAGAGAGTGTGAATAAGAAAGGAGATATTATCTGTGGGTTGGAACAAATGTGGTTAGATTGGAATGTGACAAATCTATGCCTTACATCATGAAAGCATCTCCTAGCTCTAATATATCAGTGATCTAGATTGACATTTAGGACTCCTAGAAAAGCTCTAAGGGCAAAACTCTGATTAATTACTTATTTAACATTGGGCAACATACTGCTATAGTTCAAAGAACCACTATGTACCCTAGGATTGCTTAATATTGTAATTGATGATACTGGAGACATTCAACATATGCTTTTCATACTCAAGATGCTAAATGTCAAAAATATAGTGGTCTACACAGACAACTATAGCTGGTACACCTTGTCTTCATACTTTCAAGTTTAAGTGTTTGAATTGCAAAGAGAACCATGCTGCTAACAACAACAAGTATTTATTCTAGCACTATTTCTTTGACAAAAAATAGCATGTTAATAAGGATACTGAGATGCACTCTGTTAGATTAGCAAACTTATGTCAACATTACTGAGGTTTTGGAAGCTACTCAGACTTCTCTATTTGTACCAGGTCTTATATGTTACCTGTTATTTCTATAGACACTATTCAGTACTACTTTGCTATATAGTAAACTATATAGCACAATATATATCTCAGTTCTTATACTGTTTTGCATACTGATGTTATTCTTATAGGTTATGGGCTTCAACTCATTGTATTGCTGAAAGAATCAAATTTAGCTCATTGAAGTAAATATGTCTAACACTTCAAATAATATCTTGTCTATCTCTATATCCAAGTTGGATATGTTTGAGTCAAATTGGGCAATTTTTGCACTTTACTTTTAGACAGTGGTCTAAGGAAAAGGACTGTGGGAACATTTTAATAGTAGTCTACCTTATCAGATGTTGTTCTCTCCTATGCAGTTCTCACTTTTTGCTATTTCTACATCTTTTCCTACTGTTACTCAGAAAACTATTGATATCTAGAACTAAAATAAGAACATTGCTTGCTCTTTACTTACTCAACAACTTCCAGACTCTACTTTGTTGTTGTCTTCTCCTATCTATCAGCCAAATTGATATGAGACACTATTACAAAAGACTACACTTATAAGAGTGTTTTTTCACAAGCTTTTTTATACTGTAAATTTACAAATGCTTGCTGCCCTAATAAAGGAGATGTTTGAGCCTTTCTGAATAACTGTCAAGACCGAAGAAGATGGACTTGATTTATTTTATTTTTATTTTTATTTTTTATTTTTATTTTTTATTTTATTTTCGATTTATTTTTCTATTTTCTATTTTTAGAGCAACTAGGGTTAGGGTTGATTGGTCACACTGTCACATCAGTCACAATTGGATGACATAGTCACAAAATGGATCACGAGACATAGGAGAACTTAGTAGAAAGTTTGAGAATAAGTGACATCATACAACATAGACAACACATGTTGGCCTCATATTCTACACATGGTCATTTAGGGTAGGGTGCACAGTAGTAAGTATGGACCATTGATAGTAGTATATAAGATAGACTACTTTGTGAAGGGATCTCTATTGAGTTCTCTTGTGTTACTCAATACAAGAGTTGTTCTATTAACCAACTCTAAGGGTTTTAGATCATAATAATGACCTTCATACAAATAAAGCAGAGTTGTCTGCTATTAGTATTGTTATTAATAATAATAACTACCAAAATTCTATTATTCAATTCTTATCTTAGTTGACTACTTTTACTTCTAATTAGCTTATTGCTGTCTATCTTGCTGGCCATGATGTTGAACTTGAATATTATAACAAAGTCCTTAGGTGAAGATAAAAAACATACTCTTGTATTAAGTAATATAAGAGAACTCAATAGAGTTTCAAGTATAAACTAATCTATCTTATATACTACAGACCATAGTCTATGTACATACTATAACTAACCTATCCTAAAGTCCATGTACACTCTATAATACCAACATACTGTTGCCATACTATATGTTATTTGTTTTATAACCTTTTATATTTTTTTAATATCACATAATTGTATAACCTGTGACTGTGATGGGTGTCACACTTCTGTCACTTTTGTGACTTGTGTGACTGTGATGTCACATCATATCCTTTGTCCAAGTCCAAAATAAAGTAAAAGAAAAAATAAAATAAAAGAAAAACTAGAAAAGAAAGATAAAAGAGAAATAAAATAAATAAAACCAAGTCCATTGTTTATAAATCTGACACTGAACTCCCAATTACCTTGATATATAATGAGTAAGATCAAACTCATCTGAGTAAAAGAAATAGCTTATAATAAAGTAGAAGTGTTTTAATAAAAGAGACAAGAAAGATAAGAAAGATAGTTATAACAGTAATATCAGATTATTAAGTATTAGTATGAATACTGTGAAGAGAGATAAAGACTATCACTTTATGGTGGAGAAGATCTTGGATGATGAGGATGACATAAGCCAATTTGAGCCTGAGAGAACTTCAGATAAATCTTGGTTTAAAAAAGAGTTTGTGAAGATGTTGAATAACAATAAATGTTAAAGAACTCACTACTGAGGAAATTATTAGTATTGTTGAACCAATTACCACTCAAATAAAAATTTTTGACTCAGATGCTACTACTCATATCACTTTTTATCAAGATGATTTCTTTATCTTCCAATTTATTATAGCAAAGGTTTTGTGATCTGCAAACAAACAAAAACTTAGTGTAGTAGAAAAAAAAGAACTTGTTTTGGACCTACCAAATAGTGTTACATTTTCTAAGCTTTATCTCAGTAAAGTTCTATATTCTTTTAAGACTAGGTATACTCTTGTTTTAATTAAATGACTTGATAATGCTAGTTTCTCAATTATATTCACAAACAAAAAGTGTATTATGTATAACGTAGGTAGTTCTTGAGTTGCTAAGGTTTCCTAAAATAGAAATAAACTATTAAATTGGTTAAAGAGATAGAAAAGATGAATATAGTTAATAAACTGCTTACTCTAGATATATTATACCAGTGGTTAGGTTATATTTCATCTGGTACTGCTTGAAAACTTATTTATAATAGTCTAGTCACTAGTCTAAAGTTTAAAGAGAGTGGAGAGACTGATATCTTTTGTAAGTCATATACCTTTAATAAGATAACTTAGATTCCAATTTTGAAAGTTTGTAAGAGTGAGAAAGCAAAGGTATTTGTATCACAAATAAGCTACTCACTGGTTGTGATACTTGAACTTAATGGTGTTTCAGAGGTTCAGTATAAGGAGGTAATGATAATAGGTGATAAGTAGTATCAACAGGGATAATTGATATAAATTGATGTTGTTAAGTCTAAGGTCTAATCCTCAGACACAGAAGTATATATACAAAAGAGTGATAGTCTGTATACAAGCTGTTGCCATCACATGATCAAAACTCATACCTGATGGGAGCTATCATCTGTCATAGCAGCTATCAGGCTAATTTTAGAAGGTAACTAATTATGTTACTATATTGATATACTTGTATTTCTACTAATACTTATTTGAGATGCATCATATATCATTGTAAATGGATTGATGAGCACTTCCCAATGCAAGTTCAATTGTGTGAATCCGTTCAGCCGTTCATGAGATATTAGCAGACAAAGCTTTTACAGCTACTGATAGCCTGATATCTGTCACAAACTTCATTCAGCTTGTATCTCCACAACCAGTAGACCAATTTTCACAAACTAAGTTGCACTGGAAAGCCCCAAATGAGGGCTATCCGCACATATGTGGGATGTACAAAAGCAACAACAAATGACTGAGATATCAGGCCATCAGTAGCTGTAAAAGCTTTGTCTGCTAATATCTCATGAACGGCTGAACGGATTCACACAATTGAACTTGCATTGGGAAGTGCTCATCAATTTGTTTCCAACAATATATGATGCATCTCAAAGCAACAAGTATTGGTAGAGATACAAGCATATCAATATAGTGACATAATTAGTTACCTTCTAAAATTAGCCTGATAGCTGCTATGACAGATGATAGCTCCCATCAGGTATGAGTTTTGATCATGTGATGGCAACAGCTTGTATACAGACTATCACTCTTTTGTATATATACTTCTGTGTCTGAGGATTAGACTTCAGATTTAACAACATCAATTATTCCTGTTGATACTTTTCATCATCTGTCAGTCATCATACCCTTGTATTGAACCTCTGAAACACTATTCAGCTCAAGTATCACAACCAGTGAGTATCTTATTTGTGATAATATCTCAGTCATTTGTTGTTGCTCTTGTATATTTTGCATATATGTGAATAGCCCTTATTTAGGGCTTTATAGCACAACTTAGTTTGTAAAAATCAGTCCACTAATTGTGGAGATACAAGCTGAATGAAGTTTGTGATAATAAGAATAAGTTTGTCAAAGTTGAAAGCAGTAGACTCTAATTATTTTCTTTTTCTTTTTTATTTCTATTTTTTTTTGGTTTATTTTTCTTTATTCTATTTTTAGAACTAGGATTAGGGTTAAAGTGACAAGATCATGCTGTCACATATCAGTCACATCAGATGACACAGTAATAGTAACAGTCACAAGTCACATGATATATGGAAAGATATAGAAGGTTCTGAAAGGATGACATCATATAACATGTACAACATGTATTAACCTTATGGCATACACATGGTTATTTAGGGTAGACTAGAAGTAGCTTTCACAGACCATTAGGTATTAGTATATAAGATAGACAATCTTGTACAGAGTTCTCTATCAAGTTCTCTTGTGTTAACTCTAATATAAGGTTCTTTCTCTTGTCCAACTCTAAGGACTTGAGTTTGTAACAAAGTCCCAGATAGAAGTAAGTGCTGATTTGGTATATCGCCATTGAACACCAAAGATTGAGTTCAATAAGAGTTTATCTTTGTCAATTATCAGACTAGCAAATTATAGTATAACTACTAGTCTTATATACAAATACTTACTATAGGAGATACTTGGGGTTTCAGTAGTATAGCCCCTATTACCCTGAGTGGAGGTTTCAGTGTTGAGATATTGATAGGAGTAACTCCATCATAGAAGACCAAGTCAAATAGGAGTATCTTAGCTATAGAAGACAGATTATCCAGATGGTTGCAGCACCACCATAAGGCATGTTGCAAGAAAGATGGCTACTGTGAAAGGCAGGCTTGTATACTTGGGAGGTGATATCACCATAAGAATGTAATTTCCAGATGGATGGACTTGTATATGACAAGTGGTCAGAGATGTTATGATCAACACCTCCTGGATGCAGCATGGACTTGAGCAAAGAGTAATGACAACATGATCAGCTGCACTGCAAGTATCTCAGTCAGTGCCTCATGTAGTAGGTGCAACATCCTTGCTTTAGCCTCATGGACTATGACTTGTTTTTCTCATGTACTATGAATGCTTTCCTTATGGGATACTAGCATATATAGCGTAGATACTGCTCTGTATTCCTTACACTTTATCATCTATTCAAATCTCTTAACTTCTTTTCAAGTTTTTCTCTAAGTACAACCTGAGCTTTAGCTTAAGGTCGTAACAAGAAACAACATATGTAAAAAGGCCATGGAGCCTCCATACATGGTAGAGGTCAAGTCTGGCTGCTCCTCATACACTTACCTTTATTTAGAGAGTAGTATGTATAAATTGTAACCCTGCTATGTTACAATTCAATAGCCTTAGAGTTGATCAACAAAAAGAATCTTGTATTAGGATAATACAAGAGAACTCAATAGAGAACTCTGTACAAGATGGTCTATCTTATATACTAATTACTCATGGTCTGTGCTCTACTACTTTAGCCTACCCTAAATGACCATGTGTAAGCCTTAAGGCTAACATGTGTTAAATACATGTTATAACATCATTGTTCTAGATCCTTCTACTTTCTTCTATTATGTCACGTGAGTGTGATGATGTGACCATGATAGCATTATAGTGTGACAGTTTGTGACAGTGACTTGTGATGTCACATTAGACCCTAACCTTAGTTTCAAAATTGAAAATAAATTGAAAAGAAAAAATAACAAATGAAAAGAAAAGAAAATAAATGAAGTCCATTCCAGCATGTATGATGGAAGCCAAAGTATGGATTGGTAGACTTTCCTGAATCAGTTCTGAATTCTCCCAATGCCGGAGTATGTTCTCAGTTGTAGGGCATCTTGACTGCTCATAGAGTATTGCTGTTTCATCCATTAGCTTGACATTTATGGGTGATCTGAGCTCTTGCATGTCGGCCTTCTTTGACAAACTCGAGACTGACAAGAGGATTCCAATTCTCACTACTCGAGATGAGCACGTCAATTTGATTTCACGATAATAATTACTCAATCTTTACGAGGTGGTGATTTGTGGCCTCATCGCCCCACTCAAGGAAATTGAGAAATCAATCAAGTGGGATATGGGGAGCATAGCTAG
>JAJOHK020000732.1:0-20634 GCA_022457215.2 Leucocoprinus gongylophorus
CATCATACATGAGGAAACAAGATAGAGAAAGTAAGGACTAGGCTAGGTTGCAGTGCCTACCACATGAGGCGCTGACTGAGACTACTCTGGCGCAGCCGATCGTCATCGTCATACCCTTGACCCAAGTTCATGCTGCATCCAGGAGGTATCAATCATAACAATTAGTATTCTATCACTAAAACATCCACTCAGAGCTATACTATGAGATATCTGAGTTCTTCTTTACAATACTCTATATTTAAAGACTGTGTCAGAATTGAAGACAATGGACTTAGTTTTTATTTTATTTTATTTTATTTTCTCTTATTTTTTATTGTTGAGTAGAAGACAAAGAAGACAAAGTGTGACACCATCATAGGTCACATAACATGGTCACACAAGTCACATGCTTATGTGATGCAATGGAACAATATAGAAGATTCTAGAAGGAGATGATGGCATAGGTAATATATGTCAACCTCAAGGCAAACATATAGTTGTTTAGGGTAGGGTTGAAGAAGTGTAGCATGGACCATTGATAGTTTGTATATAAGATAGCTGGTTATACTAGGAACTCTATTGAGTTCTCTTGTGTTACTCAATATTAGAGTAGTCTTCTGTTGTAGTCTTCTGTTCTAACCCTTAGACTTAAGTCATAATAGACTGGTAGATATACTGTAATCTTCAGTCCAATAATTGAATATCATTGAATACTAAACTCTGGTATTTTATAGAAATATACTTCTTATTAGAACTTATCCTCTTGAACTCCATTTATCTTCTGAAGTTGCAATTTTATGACAGATAGACAGTGTGGTATATAAGCTGAAGTCAAGATTGTTTTGCAAAGTGTTACAAACTTCATTTAGCTTATATCTCCACAACCAGTGGACTGATTTTCACAAAATAAGTTGTGCTGTAAAGCCCTAAATAAGGGCTATTTGCATATATATAGAATATACAAAAGTAACAACAGATTACAAGATATTAGACTATCAGTAACTATAAGTTTTATTAGCTATTATTTTAGAAATAACTGGATGGATTTGCATAATCAAACTTGCATTGGAAAGCACTTATCAGATGATATATTATATATTACATAGTAATAAGTATTCATAGAGATACAAACATATTAATGTAGTGATATAATTAGTTACCTTCTAAAATTAGCCTAACAGTTGCTATGACAGATGACAACTCCTATCAGATACAAGTTTTAATCATGTGATGGAAATAGCTTGTGCATAGACTATCACTCTTTTATATATACTTCTGTATTTGAGAATTAGATCTTAGACTTGATAACATAATCTTTATCTTTTATTATCTGTACTTGTTATGATCAATATCTCAAGAATGCAGCATGGAGATGGGTTCAGAGTATAATGCTATGATCAGCTGTGCTGAAGTAGTATCAGTCAGTGTCTTATGTAGTAGATGCTCTGGCCTTATTGACTCCTCCCTGTCTCCTCATGTATTATGATTCACTTTCTTCATGGACTACATATTACTACCTCAAGGACTACTGGTATATATAGCATAGAGTACTCTTTTGTATCTTGACACTTTACCACTTATAAATTTCCCTTAACTCCTTCTCAAGTCTTTGTCTAAGTGCAACCTGAGCTCTAGCTTAAGGTTGTAACAGTACTGATCTTAATCATCATTGTTATCATTATTGAACTTCTGAATTACTCCTAAATCTCTGAGAGTGTATTTAAGGTTCAGATATCACAAATAAGTAAGTAGTTTATTTTGTGATACAAAGTTTATAACTTTATACTTTTTGTACAAGTTTCTACACTTGGTACAAATTTCATTCCAATTCTATAAACTTTTATTTCCATGTGTAAACCATACCTGATAAAAAGACCTAACCTTCTACTATATTTGTTTAAACAAGATCTCTTCTGAGTTCCATACACAACATACTAAAATTTTTTATATTTTGAGCTTTATTGCAAAGTGTCAGAATTCAGCAAAGTAAACTTGGCTATTTTCTTATTTTTCTCTTTTCTACTTTTCTCTTCTATTTTATAGATTAGTTTTCTTTTTTTTATTTATAAACTTAGTTAAGAGAGCATGATATAGAAAATCTTAGTCATAGCTTTAGAACAAGCTAGTATATATACTGTTGTAGCAACCACTAGTAACAATAACCAATAATTACACAAGCAGCAAATCTCTCAGTAGGATATCAAGTGGGGATCATAAGAGAACTTAATAAAGAGTCTCTACTGTATTGCTATCTTACATATACAAACTACACATGGTCTGTGCTACTAATAATTAAACCTGCCCTTATGTCCATGCTTTATTCTCATGTCTACCTCATGTCTTATTCAAGGCCACTATGTTGTATCTATATGTCCTAATATCATCTTCCAGATTCTTCTATCATGTTTTAGGCCTATGACATCACCTGATGTGACATATCATGTGACCACAGTGTCACATGCCTCTTCATTGTCCAAAATAATTAAAAGAAAAGAAAAGAAAAAGAAAATATTCAATCCAAAAATTAGATAAAAGGAAAAGAAAATTGTTAGTATCCAAAGCATTTATAACATATATATATGAATCAATGCTTAGAGTATAAAAGGTAGATTAGATTGTAGTAGGAACTTTATTAAGTTTTTTTGTGTATACTCAATACATATTGTAGTAACTACTAGTTAGAATAATCAATAGACTACTAAGATAAACTTATCAACAAAGTATCTTATGGAAATCACAAGAAAACTCAACAAGGAATCCTCAATGTATTTCAATATACATTATATATACTAGTATATATGGTCTGTGCTAATAATAAATAACCCTACCCTAATGTCTATGTGTTTGCTATAAGTGTACAATATATATATTATAAGATGAACATACTATTGATATATATCTTAATATTATCCTTCTAGTTCCTTCTTCTAGATTCTAGACCTATGATATTATGTCATGTGATACATTATGTGACTACAGTCATGTGCCTCTTCACTGTCCAAGAAATAAAGAAAAAATAAAATAAAATAAATCAAATCAAAGAAAATAGATAAAAGGAAAATAAAATAAAAATAAAATATAAGAGTTCAAGTATACTATGACAATACATGGGTTACACTTTTATTTTAACACTGGAACTTAAATTATAATATTAGAACTTGATAACTTTTTTGAAACTATCTAGTATAAAGCTTTTTTCTCTCTTATTTTTTTAAAAAAATTTTGACTAAAGAATAACTTTACTCTTTAGACAAGAAAAAACTAGCCAAACTCTAGGTCTAAGAGAAGAGCAGTCACATGGTAGAAGTATGACTTTTTATGTATAAACAGTAAAGACTAGACTTAGACTTTTATCTAGATATACATATTGTTTAATTGGGCAATGTTTAGTAGTGTACTTGTTAGGAATAGACTAGCTACTAAACTAGTTATGCTAAAAGTGTATAATATCAAGCATAGCTTTAATATCTGGCTAGTGTTATATATACTTCATACTATACTCCTAACAGCAACTTTTATTGGTATTCTTTACTTCAAAAGTATCTTTTTTATTTAGATATTTAGAGAATATTCTTCAATTGTTCTACTATTCAAAAATACTATTTCCTTATTTTTATAGACAAAAGTCACAAGCTTCTTCAGCCTAACTACTCTCAGAGTGGTAGTTAGCTCTCTATTATAACTTAAGACTTAGTATTAAAAGAAAAACTTATATAAGGTTGATACAAGAAAAATTGATAGAGTTTCTAATACAGAGTATCTATTATATATATTAAGCTAATAGTCTGTGCTTGGCTACATCTAACCTACTCTAAAGGCCATGTATTATATACAAGATTAACATACAGTACATATATCATGAAGCCTACTAATCAAATACAATTCATCCTGAAAAAAACCTAAGAAAATAGGATGAGGTTTTCTAAAGACAGCTACTGTTTTTAATACTCTACTGTCTATTACAATCTAGCAGGACAATGCTGAGCTAACTATCAGGATAATGACATGCTGATGGTTAGAAATTTAGATAGAAGTATCTAGAACATTACCTAAAAAGATAGGATGTATTTGATGTTGATGGGGGAGCAACTAGTGATGATCTTGGAAGTCTTCTGAAGAGATAGTATATAAGTACAGAATCTGGCAGCTAAAAGCAAGAAAGTTCATAGATCTTGTAGTAGTATTTAGTAGTAACAGAGAAGTCTATAGAGAAGCTCATAAAGTTTGGTATAAAGAAGCTTGTAGAAAAGCCCACAGTATTTGACAAAAAGTCAAATTCCTTTACATTCACCCCTTATTACAATTACTACCTTATATTTTATAAGTGTTTGTCTCATACTTACTATAACTTGAATATGTACTGTGGTTTGTTTTATCTTTGACTTATATTTACTATGCTTTGCATTCTTCTCATATAGCATGAATCAGTGTCTTATATAGTAGTAGAAGTCTCCTTATCTTTCTCTTATGTTTTCCTTATTGTTTTCTTCAAGAATGCCTTTCTATTTCTTCATGGTTATTAGGTATATATACAGTTATGTATCTTTATACTTTACCAATTGATCATCTCCTTTATTTTTACTTAAGTCTTTGTTTAAGTTACAACTTGAGCCAAGCTTAAGATTGTAAAATCCCTCTTCTAGATTGTTATAACTCAAAGCAAGAGAAACTAACCTGAATCTGATCCACTTAAAGTCTGTTACATATATAAACTATAGTATATGGAGATTTTGTCATGTGCAAGTCTACCCATCCAGAAATTACATTCTCACAGTGATATTATCTCCTAATTATACAAGCCTGCCTTTCACAACAGCCATCCTTCTTGTAACATGCCTTACAGTAGTATTGTAACCATCTATGTATTCTGTCTTCCACAGTGGAGATACTCCTATTTGACTTGGTCTTCCATGACAGAGTTATCCCTGTCAGTGTCTCAACACTGAAACCTCTGCTCAGGGTAATAGGGGCTTTACTACTGAAACCCTGAGCATCTCTTATAATATCTAATTATATATAAGACTAGTAGTTACACTGTAATTCACTAGTCTGATAATCGACGAAGATAATTCTTATTGAACTCAATCTCCAGTGTTTAACAGCAACATACCAAAATCAGCACTCACTTTCATCTCAGACTTCTCTCTATCATCTGAAGTTGTGATTATATAACAGATAGATGGCACAGCACATAAGCTGAAGCCAAGGTCATTTTACAAGTCCGTACAACTCTAAGTTCATTTTGCAGACTTCCACCACAGTGTGAACTGCACCTGACAGATTTAGATGATAGAACTCTGCTACTCTCTCTGGTATGAAGATGTTTGATACATTTTTCTAAGAGTTGGTCTTTAACCCAAAACATTTCTATTTAATAAGGTACTAATTAGTGCCATCAGCTATTTAGAATTTGTTTAACTTCCTATTCTTCCTTTTTATTCATGACAACAGGGTCCAGCAGAGGCAGTGTATATTAACCTGATATTAGATCTTTAGAGATAGTAGTCAGCTTTACTATATTGAAGACTAAATGCAACCTCTTCATAGATAGTAGTAGTTTGTCATATACAAGTCCACCTGTCCGGAAAACTACATCCCCACGGTGATGCCACCTCTGAACCCTACAAGCCCACCTTCCACGGCGGCCACCTTTCTCGCAACACGTCTTATGGCGGTGCTGCAACCTTCCAGGTATTCCGTCTTCCATGACGGAGATACTCCTATTCAACTCAGTCTTCCATGATGGAGTTACTCCTGTCAGTGTCTCAACACTGAAACCTCCGCTCGGGGCAATAGGGGTTGTTACCACTGAAACCCCGAGCATCTCCTATACTTTCCATTTGTATATAAGACTAGTAGTTACACTGTAATTCACTAGTCTGATAATCAACGAAGATAATCTCTTATTGAACTCGATCTCCGGTGTTCAACAGCGACACACCATTCAGCACTCACTTCCACTCAGACTTCCTCTCCTTCATCTGAAGTTGCGACCATGCGGCAGACAGACAGCGCAGCACATAAGCTGAAGCCAAGGTCGTTCCACAAGTCCGCTCATCTCCAAGTCCATTCTGCGGACTTCCACCCTGGTGTGAACCGCGCCTGACATAGTGTCAACTTGTATGATATCAGACCTACTTGATTTTCTGTAGTATATAGTCCCAAATACTAATATGCTAGCTTAGTTAACAAACATGTGATATAAATGTCTATGAAGTCCAGGTATATCTTATCACTAAAGTTAAAGATAGAAGTGGGCATGTGATATTTGTTATAGTATTTAGCTATGTTTTCTTAAGAATAGTCTTGGCTTTTTCTAGTATAAACTTTATTTACTTTATGAACTATAATACTTTCTCTAGCTTTGGCTTCTTCTGATGTGGCTTAAATTCTATTCATAAAAGGTATTCAGTGTTAAGAAGAAAGAGTTTCAAAGATTGCTAAGTAAATAAATATACATGGTTGTTGTGCTAGAATTTGGCTAAAAAGAAAAGGTTATGCCAGTCATCTTGTTATTTCCCTATAAAGAGCTAGAGACATTGGTCTAGCTTTTGATTAATCTGATTAGTTTGTTTGTTAGTCTATAAATGCCAAGTAGTAGAGAATACAACCTTAATCTTAAGTAAATAGTATAGTTTCTTTATAAAGAGAGTAATGAATTAAAATCTATGGTTAGAGACAATAAATGTAGAAAGAGTCTGGCTACTCCTTTTATCCTTACTGTAGTATAGATTAAAATAAAATAAGCTATCTTGGATACTAAATCTACTATAGTTATAATTATATTAAATATTAC
The DNA here is from genome assembly GCA_022457215.2 of Leucocoprinus gongylophorus. Lineage (NCBI taxonomy): Eukaryota > Fungi > Basidiomycota > Agaricomycetes > Agaricales > Agaricaceae > Leucocoprinus > Leucocoprinus gongylophorus. The sequence continues at coordinate 6,776 of JAJOHK020000732.1, forward strand.
AGATTCTAGAAGTTCTATAACAAAGTCTATACTATTTGTTTCTAATCTCATATTTGGGATAGAAAGAAAATATAGTTCTTCTATGAGTAGATATTATCATAACTTAAGTTTCTGAGATAAGATAAAAGTACACTCTTGTATTGAGTAACATAAGAGAACTTAATAGAGTTCCTAGTATAGAGTATACTAAGTTAATGGTCTGTGTTATATGATATCTAACCTACCCTAAAGACCATATATAATATATAAGATTAACATGTTATAAACATGTTATATAGTATTATTTGTTCCAATATCTTATATATTCTTTTCTATGTCATGTGATTATGTGACAGTGACATATGTGACCACACTGTGACAAATGTCACTAATTTGTCATGCTTTGTAATATTTGTTACCATCATATATGATGTTTAATTATATTCTTTCACTTAAGTTTAAAATAATAAAAATAAAAATAAAACTGAAAATAAAAGAAAAATAGGAAATAAAAATAAAAGACAAATAAAATAAAATAAAAACCAAGTCCATCATTCACAACTCTAACAAATATTGAATAAGCTTAGTCTTTATGAAAAGATTACAAGTGCTGATATACTAACTGATATATCTTGACATTTGCAGCTAATAGTAGTTTTATAATACTAGTTCCAAGATCTTCTAGTATACCACATGTTTTGCTATTCTTGAATCATAGTAAAGAAAGATAATATAGTAGTAGAGATCTATAATGTTAGGAAAATATTACTCTGAAATAAGAGCAAACTATCACTTTTAGACTACTTTGTGGAGTATACAAACTTTATAGATGATTATTGAAGTTTCTATATAGCTTTTCTTGTTTTCCCAACCAATTTCTATGGCTAATGTTTGTTAACAAGGCTTTCTCCTCATCTTTTACTACTAAATCTTCTAGGACTCAGACAGCAAGAAACTTCAGTTTGATCAGCATCATATCTTTGTTATCATGGGAGCTAGTGCTATGATTAAGCCTCTAAAATAAGGTGTTAGACTTATCTATTGATTTGCTGGGATAATAATATTATTACAACTCAAAACCTAAGTGTTGGTTAGGAGAAGAACCTTGTATAGGGTTTACACAAGAGAACTTGATGGAGAACTCTTTACAAGATCTATCCCTACTTATATAACTCTGTCCTGGTCTGTGCTACGACTGCACTACTCCTATCCTAAAGTCCATGTGTCTATCTCATGTTCTATTACTCATCCACTATAAAGCTACCATGCCATATATATGTGTCTTGATGTCATACTCTTAATCTCTGCTGTACATGTGTATACCATGAGAAACTGTTGTCCCTTGATGTCACTCTTTAACCCTAACTCCTACTCTAGACTCTTCCTAATCTTTCTAAACCCAAGTCCTTCCAGACCACTCTAGACTATTCCAGGCCTATGATGTAATGTTATGTGACTTCCTAGTCACATGCCCATATCTCTCTCTAGCTATAGACTAATAATTATCTACATGTCCTAACCCTAACCCTAATAGTCTGTTTATACTTTTGAGTTATAACAGATATAACTTGAAATCAAACTTAGTGAGGTACAATAACTATTATACTTGTCTATGGTTGAGTTTCTTGGCCATCATGAGGTACTTCAAGTTTCTATAATCTGTCCAGACTTCTACTGGAGTTTCCATACCTTCTAAAAAGTGTCTTTACTTTTAAAGTACTAGGATCAAAGCTGTAGTAATTGCTGCTTCTAATGTGGTAAAGACATACTGTTGTTCTGAATTCCAAACCTAAGTGGTCTTGCTATCCATAATGTTGAAAAGAGAGTAGGATATGTTTAAGAAGCTATAAATAAGTTTATGATAGAAGTTGGTGAATCCTAAAAATGTCTGCATATTTATGTAGTTATACAAAGTGAACTAGTTACAAACTTCAGTTACTTTGATGAGATCTATTACTACTTAATTTTGAGAAATTACCAGTTCTAAATACTCAATATATTGTTTATCAAACTTATACTTGGGATATAGAGATAGCTTGTATTTGGCCAAGACTTTAAGAACTTTGTAAACTACTTTGTAGTAGTCTTTTAAAGTCTGAGTAAAGATAAGAATGTCATTCAGATAGACTATCATAATCTCTTCCACTATAAGGTTCTAAAAAAATGTTATTCATTATAGTCTAGAATGTAATTTTTTCAAAAACCTATGATTAGTGTAAAAGCTTCTACTTATCTCTAGGCTTTATGCAGATATTGTTGAAATACCAGCATATATTCAAATTTATGAAATATTTGATATCTTGGAATTTGGACACAAGCTCAGAGATTGGTAGGAGGGAGTATATATTTTTCACTATCATAACATTGAGAGTTCTGTAGTCTTGAACCAACTGTAAGAAGAAATCCTTTTTTTAATAAAAAATACTAATGTATCTATCAGGGACATATGTGACTAATATGAAAATTCTTAGTAAGAAAAGTATTAGAGCAACTAGGCAAAGATCATAGTAATTCAGTGGAGATTATGACTTCAGGAAAACTTAAGTATATATTGTGAGAACTACTAATCAAGTACCATCTACCTTTAGAAAAACCTAAAAGAATAGAATAAAGTTTTCTAAAAGGGGGTATAGTTCTAAATATCTTACTATTCATTACAATCTAGTAGAATAATAATGAGCTAACTATTAGAATAATAGTATACATGTCAGAAGTACAGTATGAAGTACATATATAGTACTAGCCAGATGTCAAAGCTAAGGTTGACATTATACACTTTTAGTGTAACTGGTTCAGTGGCTAGTCTGTTCCTAACAATACAGATGGTTGGGAACATAAGTAGAAGTATTTAGAACATTATCTAAAAAGACAGCATATATCTAATAATAACTGAGAGAAGCTAGTCTAAGCTTAGGCTAGAGATGAAGAAGTATGCTAGTGTGTAGTAGAATTTGGCTGAGGATAAGAAAGTCTATAAGAATGTTCATAGAGTTTAGTATTGGAGAGCTTTGCCCAAATGAATAATCTGAAGAGTCTGAAAGGTTATTAGAAAAGTTAGGTTTTCTTATAAAAAGCATCAAGCTCATACTACTCTATGGACAACAACAGATAGACTTTGGAAGGCTTGAGCTCTATACTAAGCACTAGTTCAATAGTATGATCTTACTAATAGTAGTCTGGGAGAATATCAAAGTCTTTTTTAGTAAATACTGATTTAAAGTTCTAAATATATAGTGAAAGTTGCTGAATAGTTCTTATAGTAGCTTAAGCTTGCTTAAAGACTAAGAAGAAATGCTGAGAGGTCATAGTGATAGTACAGAGGTCCAATGTTTTGGGATTAAGAGATATTCTTGACATGAAGAGATAATTACTAGTTTAAAAGAGAACTCTGTAGAATTAGAAGTTGATAAATTAGTATTTTCTTCTAGAAGTCTTAGCAGCTAGAATAGTAGGTGGGGCAGTAGGTCATGAGTACTTTTTACTTTTTTCAGTTGATCTTGTAGTTATGAGACTTTGATCATATAAATCTGAGAACAAGGTACTATTTGCTAAGATTTAAAACTACAAGATGAGTCTGTTTTATATGAGTCTTGTACCAAAGAATGATGTCTACCACCTTGAATATCTGGCCCACCTTATTAGGAGTTTTGTTTATGTTATAAACTAGTATAGATCTGAATAGCTTGTAGATATCCAGATGGTGTTTATCAACAAAACTCTTATTTATGAAAATACTAGTAGCTCCAGAATCAATCAGAACTCACATAAAAAGAGATAGAGAGAGATATTAGTAGTTTTAAGAGAGATTGAAAGATAAAGAGAAGTTCCATAGACATCAAGAACATTGATAGTAGGATATAAGGAAAGTTTTTTTTCTATTGTGAATGACAAACAGGTAATAAGAGAGCTAGAATCTCAGATATATTTTCTAGGTTACTACTCTTAATATATTCTTCTACTGATAGTATAGTAAACCTATTATTTAGTAACTAGAGCGCACATTTTGTTGGCTACTATACAAAATCCTGATAATTCCTAATTACTTAGACTGTTATCCAATTTCTCTTACTCTATAGACTCTAGTTATTATGCCACTTCAATACTCTTCAATATACTTAAGTCCTTCATCAGTTTCTCCTGTTGTTCAGTAGTTAGTTGTCAGATATCTAGTTTTGCTGAATACTTCCCAGTCATATAGTTTAAATCCTTATACTAGCAGCAATTTTTAGTTGACATAAGATAGAGTTTTTGAGTAGTATTAATGTTTATTGAGATACTGGGAGAAAATATCAATGAGGGCTGATATAGGATATCAATGTGACTGGGGGTAGCTAGCAAGAAATAAAAATAATAGAGGAACTTTGTGAAGCTTAGAGATTGAAAGAAATAGCAGAAGCTATATATTAACTAAAATATCTTATTTACTTAGTAGACTTGATCTATTTACTATAAAGTATCAAACCAGGCTGGGGAGTTAGTGTAAGGAAACTTGCTATCTCATTAAAATTTGAGTTCTAAATATGTACTGAAGTTTATAATTAATTTTACAAATCTTTTATTTCTCAAGTCTTTCACTATTGTCTTATTATAATATTACTAGATACTATCTGTTCTAACAATAATACTACAAACTCTTACAAACTATTTTCCAACTATTGACTTATTTCCTTTAGCCACTAACCAATGAGCTCCCATTATCCAGCAATATTTAAGATTATTATATTGAAGTTTCTAATCATTATTATTCTATGTTAGGTTATTAAATATTCTGTCTATTATTATGTCTGATTAGAATGGACTCTTAAGTACTTAGAGTAGCTATTATCTCTGGGAAACTTCATCCTATTCTCTTAGGATTTTTCTAGAGATAAGTTGTGTATTTAGTAGTCTTGAATAATATCACTTAGAATTTTCCTAAAAATTACAAACTTTGCTTAACTCCACAAACTTTACCCAGTTACTCTAACAATAGAATAGGATTATCTCTTTGAGACTTTAACAAGTTGATTGGGTCTGGCAGTCTAGAATTGTCCACTTTTATGTTTTGATCATTCTCACTATTTCTCACTTTTAGACTAATATATCATAAACTTCATTTAACTTGTATCTCTACAACTAGTAGACTAATTCTTACAAACCAAATTGTACTGAAAAGTCCCAAATAAGAGTTATTTGTACATATATAGGATGTACAAAAGTAACAATAGATTACTGAGATATCAGACTATTAGTAACTATAAGTTTTATTGGTTATTATCTCAGAAACAACTTAATGAATTCCTACAATCAAACTTATATTGGAAAGCACTTATCAAACTGTCTCTAATAATATATTATATATCATATAGAAGTCAGTATTCATAAAGATACAAGTATAGTGATCTAATTAGTTATCTTCTAAAATTAGCCTAATATCTGTTATGATAGATAACAGCTCCATTAAGTATGAGTTTTGATTATGTGATGGAAATAACTTGTATATAAACTATTACTATTTTGGATATATACTTCTATATCTGAGAATTAGACTTTAAACTTAATAACTGTTAAGATAACTGGATAAAATAGCAAGCACTTTAAATCTCCAGGAAATTCTAGGTTTATTGCCTAAAAAATACAGAACTATATAATTACTATCACAAATAAGCTACTCATTGGTTGTGATGCTTGAACTTAATGGTGTTTCAGAGATTCAGTATAAGAAAATAATGATAATAGGTAATGAGTAGTGTCAACAGAAATAATTGATGTAAATTGATACTGTTAAGTCTAAGATCTAATTCTCAGACACAAAAGTATATATACAAAAGAGCAATGATCTGTGTGCAAGCTGTTGCTATCACATGATCAAAACTCATATCTGATAGGAGCTGTCATCTGTCATAGCAGCTGTCAGGCTAATTTTAGAAGATAAGTAATTATGTTACTACATTAATATATGTTATGACTTTAGACTTGGCTCAGGTTGCAACTTAGGCAAAGACTTGAGTGAAGAATAAGAATATGAGCAATTGGTAAAGCATAAGGAATACAGAGTAGTATCTATACTATATATACAAGTATCCATGAGGAAAGTGTTCATAGTACATGAAGTAAACAAGTTATAGTCCATGAGATAAAGACAAGGATATTACACCTACTACATGAGATGCTGACTGAGATGCTTATGGTGCAGCCAATCATAGCGTCATTACTCTTTGCCTAAGTTCATACTACATCTAGGAGGCATTGATCATAACAATACTCCCATTTTAGCATTTATGTCCTCATAAATTAGATCAGGACCTCCAATTCTCCTACTATATATGTGGCCACTGTTTTCTTGCTAGGACTGATGATGACTTGTTCCCTGTTATCAATTGCTATGAAGTATGGTTTATGAGATGGACCTCCTTGAAACATGTTGATTAGATAACTATTCCTTGCTGTTTCTGTGTTGTGTTTTTGGTCTACTAGAGCTATTGCTACTTCTTTTCAAAACTTGGGATCTTGTTCTCTTTTAGATTTGAGGGATTGATAATGTGGCGGTGGTCTGAATAGTCTTGTTTGTATTAGGCTTCAAACAAATTTTATGTACTTGAGAAGATTGTCAACTTCATCTGTTATAAAGCTTATTGTTGATGATAATATTGATGATCTGGATTGCAATATCTCGTAAAGTCTGACCAATATGACTTCATTGTCCTCAATCCTTCTCTTCTCTTTCTTAATTTCTTTTTATTTAAATAATTCCTGTATCTTTTAAATATTATTGTCCATGTATGCATTTCTTCTTTCTTTGTATGTGTCCAATTTATCTGCTAGCATTCTTTGAACTTAAAAAATACAGTTCTCCATGTCACTTTGAATTAGATATCTTAAGTCTTCAGATACCTTTGTAATATTCGTTGTGTTTATGACTTGATTGTTAATACTGGCCTTCAGAATTGTCTCTTCCATCTCTGTGATCATCGTGTTGGCTTCTGCTATTATCTTCATTATATCCTTTACTTGTTTCTGCATATTTATCATTCTCTCCAATCTCTTCAATGTTTTGTAATAGTTCTTCATCCAATCATTCCTCTCTTTCTTCATCATCTTGGCTTCCTCCATGTTATTGAGTTTTCTGGTCACATATGGGTTTGGTGGGGTGGGTGCAGTCATGTAGTTTGTAGTTTGGTAAGACATATTATTTGAGTGTTTGGTGTTGAGTTATTGAACTGAGGTTTTACCCCCCTCTTTTATAGATTTCAACTCAAAATTTTCATCCAATAGTCTTCTATCACCTCCTTTGTATGAGGCAACCCTATTTCCACTATCTATTTATCATGTTCATTTCTGTAATTCTTCCAGTGTATCAGATATTGAGCTCCCTGTCCCTTCTTTCAATGCTTTCTGATTTCTTCTACTTCATATTCTTCTTCTTTATTAATAATGTCTGGAGGTGGTGCTGGTTCCATATGTTAACCTTTGTGATATGGTTTCTTGCATCATGTTAACAGGTCTTCATTGAACACATCATGTATCATCTATTCTTCTGGAAGTTTGAGCTGAAATGCCTCTTGTCCAATTGCCTTCAGAATTTTAAAAGGTCTATATCTTTTCTAGTCCAGCTTCTTTAAGGGTCCATTCAAATGGATATTCTTTGCCTCCAGCCATATGTTCTCTCCTTCTTTTAGTCCTTGTGGATTTTACCTCTTCTTGTCAAATTGCCTATTCATTGTTTCTTTAGCTATTTTCATTGCCTTGGTCACCTTTTCCCAACTCTTTTGTAAACTAATCAAGAATTCTTCTAGTTTTGGAAATTTTATTTGTATATTTAAATCCCCTTTCTATAGATGATGTCCAAAATTAAGTTCAAATGGGGTTCATCCTGTTGCTATATGTTTCTTGTTGTTATATTGGAATTCTGCCACTATTAGCCATTCCGTTCAGTTATCTTGTTGGTAATTGACATAGTGTCTTAAGAAAGTGCTGATTTCCTGGTTGATTCTCTCCATTTGTCTATCCATTTGAGGGTGATATGTTGTTGAGAGCATTCTTTTGGTTTCTAATGCCCTTGTAAGATCTTTCATAAACCTTAATGCAAATCAAGGTCTTCTATTACTGAGAATAGCTCTTGGAACTCTATGTAATTTCCATATTTCATCTCAGTAAATCTTTGCAATCTCTTCTGATGATACATTTGTCGTTGTTGTCTTGAGTCAAATCATCTTTGTAAATTGGTCTACAATAACTACGATTGCATCTTGTCCATTTGACTTTGGTAATGGTCCAATAATGTCGATACTGATTTCCTTCCATGGACTTTCTGGTGTTTTTAAAGGATGTAGTTTTCCTGCCTTCTTTATGTGTTATACTTTGTTCTGTTACCATTTAAAACATCTCTGAATATATTTTTTAACATTGTTCTTGATTCCCGGCCACTAGTAGTTTCTTTTGATTAAGTCCATCATTCTTTGCTATTCTGGATGTCCTATGTCCACTGGTTTATAGTTTTCTTAAAGTACTTTTTCCCTGATTTTCTGGCAGTTTGGTACATAAATTCTTCCATCCATATAGATTATTCTGTCTTCTTCCCATGATTGACTGTCTTTCTTTTCTAGTTCCTTGCGTACTTTCTTCTCTTTTGTTCCATTTCTCTGTATTTCTTCCAGGACAATGGTTTCTTCTACCACTTGGTTTCTTTGTATCATTTTTACTTTCACTGTGATTTGTCTCCTTATCCACATTTCCTCCTTGAGCATCTGTACATTTTTATTGTCCTTGGTGATATCAGTATAATCTCCTTTCTTGATAGAACATCAGCTTTTGTATTTGTTTTTCTAGGAATGTATTGTAGTATGAAATCATACTCTTGTTATTTTAAATACCACCTCACTTGTCTTCCATTAAGTTTGTGTAGTTCCTGGAAATACTTGACATTTTCATGATCTGTCCAAACTTCAAATTTTTCTGTGGCATCCAACAAGTATTGTCTCCATTTTGTAATGGCCTCTACTACTACTAGTAATTCTTTGTCATATATCTCGTAGTTTCATTCTGCTGGTTGCATTATTCTTGATAGAAATGCAATAGGTTTCCACTTGCTGTCTTGTTCTTGTGATAGGACTCCTCCAATTGCATATTCTGATGTATTGGTTTCCACTTGGAATTTATCTTTTCTTTTCAGAAGAGTGAGAACCGGTTGGCTTGTTATCTTTTCTTTCAGCTTGCCAAATGCTTCCTGCTGTTCTTCTCCCCATTTCCATTCTTTCTTTCCTTTGAGTTTGTTAAGGAATCTTGCCATATGATTGAAGTTCTTTATGAATTGTCTGTAGAAATTGGCAAACCCTAGAAAGCTTTCCACTTCCTTTATTTTGGTAGAAGTTTTCCATTCCTTGACTGCCTTGACTTTGTTGGTTTCTATTTGAACTTGTCCTCTTCCAACAATTACTCCTAAAATAGGTATTTTCTTCATGTTGAAATCACATTTGGATTATTTGAAACATAAATTATGTTTCTCTGCAATTTTGAGAAATTGAATTGTCTTTTCTTCAAGTTCCTTCATATTCTTTGCCAGTATTACAAAGTCGTCCATATAGTTGGCCAATACTCCTTCATGTAGTAGTTCTCAGAATATACTGTTCATTATCTGTTGAAATGTTCCTGGAGAGTTGCATAGTCTGAAGTATATCACTTGAGGTTCAAATAATCCTTTGTTTGTTAAGAAGGCTGCTTTCCATTCATCTCCCTCTTTTATCTGGACATTGTTGTATTCCAAATTAAGTCCAACTTGTTGAAATATTTGGCTTCCTTTAGCTTGTCAATAACTTCTCCAATTAACAGTGGTGGCATTTTGTCCTTGATAGTAACTTGATTTAACTTTTGATAGTCTTGAACCAACTATAGAGATCTGTCCTTCTTTGAAATGTAAAAACAAGAAGCCACATATCTTGAATTTGATTTCTTGATTAATCCCACTTTTAATTGTTCATCCAACCATTGGTTTAATGCTTCTTTCTCCTTTATTGTCATGGCATAGGCTTTTGCATTGAGTTCTCTGAGTGCTTCCTCTGTTAAATTGATTTCATGGTCCTATTTTCATCTTTCCATGAGTTTCTTGAATTTCTTTTTATTGAAAAGATGTGTAAAGAATCAAATGTAGTCTGGGAGGTCTTCTGGGTTTATTGTGTCCAGTTCCTTTCCTATTTTCTGTTGTCCTTTGTCATTGTCTTCTGTTGTCTGTGTCCTTTGATTTCTGGGGGTAAATGATATGTCTTAGTGTTTTATCTTGCATGTCTTTGGACACCTTGTGAACTTCATTGTCCCTTTGTTCTAGTCTACTTCTGGGTTATGTTTCACCAACCAGTTGTATCCTAGGAACATATCTGTGCTGTTTAAATCTGTAATTGCTATGTCAATTCATTCTTTGTATCCATCAATCTCTACTTCTAGTAGCACAAATCATGTAACTTCTCCATTTTTTGTTCCATCTGCATTAAAGACTTGAAATGATCTGTCCAATGGTTCTGTCTTGATTTTTTATTTCTTGACTAGTTGTTTGTCAATTCTGGTATGAGTACATCTAGAGTCTACTAGTGTTAGTAATTGCAATTCTTTTCCAGTTTTTATTTTGATATTGGTTTGCACGTTTAGTTCCCTTGCTTTGTTATTTCTCCTGTTAGAAATATCAATTCTGGGATTTACTATGTACAAAGGTTCATTGTATTGTGCCTACTCCAAATCTTCAAAAAAACCCTCTTCTTCATCCTTTTTGTCTGATCCATTTATCTCCTCTTGGTTTCTCCTAATCTTCATTGGTTGCTTGAATCTGTAGCTTTTGGCAATATGCTCTACTTTGTTGCATTTGTAGCATTTCCTTGATTCCTTGTTCTTTTTTGGCTTTCTACACTTCTTTGCCATATGTTTGTACATGTCACAGTTGAAACATCTAGGTTTCCCATTTTCATAAAAGCTATCTCAAGCTTTCCCAATATCCATGGGTAACTCTTCTTCTCCCGAATATGGTTTCAGTGCTTGTTTTATAGTCATGTCAACTCTCTACAAATTTGTACCCCTGTCCTACTGAGGTAATCGCTATCTTCCACTCTTTAAGTGTATCAGGTGCTGCTATTGGTGGGTATCCCAGTATGGTTTTAATAATGTTTGCTTATACATTCTTCTTTAATAGAAATATCATGTGTATGTTGTCTGTTTCTACCTTCATGGCTAATGCCTCAAACTTGATCATGAAATCAGCAATATGCTTTTTGCCTTGTCTGAATGTTTCAATCTTCCATTCTGCATCTGCTGCTTTGCTCTTGTCACTGAATGCTGTCTTGATCTCCCTGACAAATTTTTCCCAATCCTGGGTATCTTCTATGTCTTCTAATTCATCAATTTTCTTCTGTGTATAAATTCCTGCTATGCCCTCTCTAAGTCAGGCTAACACTGTGGTGATCTTGTCATCTGCTACAACTACTCTGTTGCTCTTGAGGAATAGTCAGATTCCTCTCCATCAGTCTTTAAATTTGGTTCTGTCTCTGTTAAATCATTCTGGGTCTGGGACTATGTTCTTTGTTGGTCCATTCTCATTGTGTATTACTAGTACTGATACTGTCAACATTTCTTCCATCTCTGGTATTGCTGGCTCTATGCTTTGGTTTGACTTGTTGTCTTCAATGATCCTCAATGATCTAAGTATTTCTTCCAATGCTTCAATAGTGTCTGTTCTTTGTTCTGCCATTTTGACTGTTTGTGATTTCTTCACTATACCTTTCTTGCAAGGTGAGCCTGATGACACTTTACTAAATGTTATGACCTTAGACTTGGCTCAGGTTGTAACTTAGGCAAAGACTTGAGTAAAGAATGAGAATATAAGCAATTGGTAAAGCATAAGGAATACAGAGTAATATCTATGCTATATATACAAGTATCTATTGTTATAGAACAAGAAAGTGAGAACATACTTTAGAGTTAGAGTTAAGATATTGCAGTAGTTTTATTATTAGTCTATGATGAGAGAGAGAGAGAGCATGTGACTTCCCAGTCACATGACATAATGTCATAGGCCTGGAGTAGTCTAAAGCAGTCTGGAAGGACTTAGGGTCTAAAAGGATCAGGAAGAATCTAGGATTAGAGTGATATTAAGGAATAAGGGTTGTCAAGATCACTGAGGATAGACTTCATTTTCTATTTTTAGAACAACTAGGGTTAGGGTTGATTAGTCATGTCATCACATCAGTTACCTGATAATGTAGTCACAAGACAGATCACGAGACTTGAGAGAATTTAGTAGAAGATTTGAGAACAAATAACATCATACAACATGGACATCACATGTTGACCTCATGGACTACACATGGTTGTTTAGGGTAGGGTGCACAGTAGTTAGCACAGACCATCTGTAGAACTATATAAGGTAGACTAGTTTGTAGAAGAGTTCTCTATTGAGTTCTCTTGTGTTACTCAATACAAGAGTTGTTCTACTACTCCACTCTAAGAGTTTTAGTTCATAACAAGGGTTCCTCATGGTGTACACATGGTGCACATGTGTATGATAGAGATTAAAGAGTATGATGTCAGGGCACATGAACATGATATATTGGCCTTAAGATAGACATATGGTAGATGAGTAATGGCTATGAGAATAGTGTATGGACATTAGGGTAGGACAAGTGTAGTTATAGTATGGACTATAGAAACTTTATATAAATAGTAGGTAGAATACTGTTGTGGTTCCCTATCGAGTTCTCTTGTGAATACACAACTTGTGTTCCCACTAGATATCTGCCTTTGAGATTTACTTGTAGTGCTGCTATTAGATATTAGTCTAGTGGTTACCACAATATATATGAGAAAAATGTTTATAGTACATGAAGTAAACAAGTCATAGTCTATGAGGTAAAGGCAAGGATATTACATCTACTATATGAGATGGTGACTGAGATGCTTGTGGTACAGCCAATCATAGTGTCATTACTCTTTGCCCAAGTTCATGCTATATCCAAGAGGCATCAATCATAATAATATGCTTGTATTTCTATGAATATTTATTGCTATATAATATTCCATATATCATTGGAAATGGTTTGATGAGTACTTTCTAATACAAGTTTGATCATGCAAATCTGTCCAGTCATTTATGAGATATTAGCAAACAAAGATTTTATAGTTACTGATAATCTGATATCTTAGTTGTTTGTTGCTTTTGTACATCCCACATATATGCAGATAGCCCTTATTTGAGACTTTACAGTGCAACTTAGTTTGTGAAAATTATCTTCAGAAAATTTTAAGAAAATAGAATAGGAATTTCTAAAGATAATAATAATTCTATATAATAATATGTTTATTTTAATATGTTAGAATTCTGTTTACATAAGCAGAGGATAATAATACTTAAGTAATTAGAAATAGCTTAAAATAGAAAGACTAAATTAGAAGTCAGAGTATTTGGTAAGTACTTCTGAAGTATAGAAAAGTAGATAAATAGATAACACTAACAAACTTTGGAAGATTATAGAGTATTGTGAAAGAGCAAGAGAATACTGGAAAAAAAATTAGATGACATATCTAGATAGTTAGAGATATTTGTACATAGCTCAAAGTGTCAGAATTGTAAATGTTAGACTAAATTTTATTTTTATTTTTCTTTCTATTTTATTTAGGGTTAGGGTAGAACATAATATCACATGTTATATGATACTATTACAGTAATGTGTCAAGATTGTTGATGGTAGACTTCATTCATTTTTATTTTCCCTCTTTTATTTGATTTTTCTTTTACTTCTCTTTTCTTTTTCTATTTTTAGAACAACTTGGGTTAAGGGTTATCAGTCACAACTTGATGGCATAGTCACAAGACTGATCACAGGATATAGGAGAAGGAAGTAGAAGGTTCTAGAACAAAGTGACGT